>JAACNH010000855.1:61366-130838 GCA_019447015.1 Hymenochirus boettgeri | reverse complement strand
GTTTTTTTTGCCATCCTCTGGATGAACAGTTAGGCAGGAAGTGTGGGTATTGCTGGGTAAGTTAAACTGGATGATACTATACTGGATCTACATAGTTTTAACTGTGTCTCAATGTATATTTTTATAATGTCTCTAATTCATTTTAACTTCTATTCCCCCCTATATCTCCAGAGTTTGAAATGCCTAAGGCATGTGTGCCAAGGATGTGGGTGTGGAACTCCAACTCTCTCCCCTCAGGCACAGAGCTGTCTCCTTGCCAGAGAATGGTCTACTTCCATACTGACCCGGTCCTGGAGAGCTGTGGTACCGCAGGGGTGCGGGGAAGCACAGGTGTGTGTGTTTTAGGGGGTAAAAAAAGGATTCTAATACAAAGAGGGTGATACCAGGTTAAGAACTAGACATGAGCTTAAATCCATGACCTGAAAACTGTCTTTTTTGTGTTTACAACCATAAAACTATCTTTAAGGGCTAGGCCACACTATCACGTTTTTCTTGCGTTTGCGCTTGCGTTTTTCAGATCATTGAAAACGCGGCAACGCACCGAAGGTGTGTTTTTTTGAGTGTGTTGCGATTGCGATTTGCCTTCCACATTTTTTATCGGTAATCAGTGCTGATTACCTGTCTCTTGATTGTATTCAGCTGTGGTCACAGACATAATCAGTGCTGATTACCTGTTCTTGATTGCATTCAGCTGTGTCACAGACGTAATCAATGCTGATTACCTGTCCTTGATTGCATTCAGCGTGTCACCGACGTAATCAATACTGATTACCTGTCTCTGGTGTCAGTTGTCGCGGCCTAATCAGTGCCGATACCTGCCTCTTGCTTGCATTAGCTGTGTCACAGACGTAATCAGTGCCGATTACCTGCCTCTTGATTGCATTCAGCTGTACAGACGTAATCAGTGCCGTTACCTGTCTCTTGATTGCATTCAGCTGTGTCACCGAAGTAATCAGTGCCGATTACCGTTCTCTGATTGCATTCAGCTGTGTCACAAGAGGTAATCAGTGCTGATACCTGTCTCTTGATTATCAGCTGTCACAGACATAATCAGTGCTGATTACCTGTCTCTTGATTGCATTCAGCTGTGTCACAGACGTAATCAGTGCTGATTACCTGTCTCTTGATTGCAATCAGCTGTGTCACAGACGTAATCAGTGCTGATTACCTGCCTCTTGATTGCATTCAGCTGTCACAGACGTAATCAGTGCCGATAACCTGCCTCTTGATTGCATCAGCTGTGTCACAGACGTAATCAGTGCCGATTACCTGCTCTTTTGCATTCAGCTGTGTCACAGACGTAACAGTGCCGATTACCTGTCTCTTGATTGCATTCAGCTGTGTCACAGACGTAATCAGTGCCGATTACCTGTCTCTTGATTGCATTCAGCTGTGTCACAGAGGTAATCAGTGCTGATTACCTGTCTCTTGATTGTATTCAGCTGTGTCACAGACATAATCATGTGATTACCTGTCTCTTGATTGCATTCAGCTGTGTCACAGACAGTAATCAGTGCTGATTACTGTCTTTGATGAATCAGCTGTGTCACAGACGTAATCAGTGCTGATTACCTTCCTCTTGATTGCATTCAGCTGTCACAGACGTAATCAGTGCCGATAAACTGCCTCTTGATTGCATTCAGCTGTGTCACAGACGTAATCATGCTGATTACCTGCTCTTGATTGCATTCAGCTGTCACAGACGTAATCAGTGCTGATTACCGTCTCTTGATGTATTCAGCTGTGTCACAGGTGATGTTTTTAAAACTCACAACACACAGAGGCACTTACATTAATAGAGGTTAACCAAATTCAAAGGTATATACTTAAACGTTCCCATGTGGTCTTATCAGTAACTTTACTAGCTATTCTGACATTGTAAATTGTTACGTGTGCCTATAGCATAATACAAGCCTGAATTCCAGCGCTTTACATGCTACTGTTCCTGACTTTAAAGACCAAGACTTCTCAAATTGCTCTAGCCCCCTTCAGGGTCACACTGGCCCACCAGGACACAGGGTAAAACACAGGATACAGAGTAACAAGTTAATAAACATAAGGAATTAGGAGAAGTAAGACATATCACAAAAGGTGAGAAAAGTAGAGAAAGTTGGGCCCTTAATGCTTCCTGGTGAGGCCTGCTCCTGTAATACCTAGTAGGCCCTCAAACTCCGTCCAAAACTTCCTTGCTTAAAGGACAACTAAGCTTGAAAGTCCACTTTAGCAAAGGAAATTCCCCTGAAGCTGTTTTACTTTAGGTTTGTTTTTTAGTAATATTTGAACTCTTTCTTCTCTCTTTATATATAGGGTTCTGCACGGGCAACAATACTGGAAGTAGAGTAGTTCTTGGAGCCCCCTTTGGAATGTCTGTTATGGTTGGAGTCGGAACTGGCAGTGCCAAGCAAGCTGGGAGGTTTTCAGTTCGTTAACTTGCTGGGGATGTATTTATTATTTATGTGCCTTGACATATTAGTAAAGAGAACCCTGCCCAGAAGAGTGAACAGTGTAAAGAATACAACTTCTTTTATCTGTAATGGAACGGTGACATCCCTGTATAGCATATGTCATTATTATGTATTAATAAACAATTCACTATAATAAAACATGCTGGTTATGGGTAAAATGGGAAGTGGGTTACATAGGTGCTGAGAGCTAAAAAATCTACATCTATAAAAAAACTGAATTAAGTTTTTCCCGTAATACCCTTCACTGAAAATGCAATCAATGGCACAAGTTAATAGAGAACCCAATACACTAAAAATCTACAATGTATTACCTAGTGAGAGAGGGATAACGATCAGCCTAGTAACATAGTAATTTTGAGGTTGAATAAAGACATGCGTCCATCAAGTCCAACCTTTATACCCTCCTTCATAACCCTACCTAACAGTTGATCCAGAGGAAGGCAAACAACAAAAAAAAAAACAGCTAAAAAGTGGGGGCGGGAAATTCCTTCTGACTCCAAATGGCAATCGAAAAGTATCCTGTACCAACCAGAACTACAGTATATGTATTAATACCAGTAATTCTCAATATTATATAGTATCCCCGTACCAACCAGAACTACAGTATATGTATTAATACCAGTAATTCTCAATATTATATAGTATCCCTGTACCAACCAGAACTACAGTATATGTATTAATACCAGTAATTCTCAATATTATATAGTATCCCGTACCAACCAGAACACAGTATATGTATTATAAGTAGTAACAAGCATGGATTTAGGAGGAATAGATCTTGTCAAACTAACTTAGTATAGTAAGTATAGTATTTGAGGTTGAATAAAGACATACGTCCATCCAGTCCAACCCATCTAGCAATATCCTCATTTCCTGCCTAACTGTGATCCAGAGGAAGGCAAAAAAAACCCACCAAATTTATGAAGGGGAAAAAATTCCTTCCTGACTCCAAGTGGCAATCGGAAATTTCCCTGGATCAACTCTTCTTTATGTATCAATACCAGTAACTTGTAACATTCCTTGTTTGCAGAAACTCATCCAGCTTTTTTTTGAAAATGACCAATGAACCTGCCATAACAACGTCCACTGGAGACAGTTCCATGCTTTACCGTTCTCACAGTGACAAACCCTTTCCCAACTCTACTTTATGTATCAATCCCAGTAACTTGTAACATTCCTTGTTTGTAGAAACTCATCCAGCTTTTATTAAACTGACCAATGAACCTGCCATAACAACGTCCATGGAAGACAGTTCCATAGCTTTACCGTTCTCACAGTGACAAAACCCTTTCCCAACTCTACTTTATGTATCAATACCAGTAACTTTTAACATTCTTGTTTGTAGAAACTATCCAGCTTTTATTAAAAGACCAATGAACCTGCCATAACAACGTCGGAAGACAGTTCCATAGCTTTACCGTTCTCACAGTGAAAACCCTTTCCCAACTCTACTTTATGTATCAATACCAGTAACTTGTAACATTCCTTGTTTGTAGAAACTCATCCAGCTTTTTATTAAACTGACCAATGAACCTGCCATAACAACGTCCACTGGAAGAACGTTCCATAGCTTTACCGTTCTCACAGTGAAAACCCTTTCCCAACTCTACTTTATGTATCAATACCAGTAACTTGTAACATTCCTTGTTGTAGAAACTCATCAGCTTTTTATTAAACTGACCAATGAACCTGCCATAACAACGTCCACTGGAAGACAGTTCCATAGCTTACCGTTCTCACAGTGACAAACCCTTTCCCAACTCTACTTTATGATCAATACCAGTAACTTGTACATTCTTGTTTGTAGAAACTCATCCAGCTTTTATTAAACTGACCAATGAACTGCCATAACAACGTCCACTGGAAGACCGTTCCATAGTTTACCGTTCTCACAGTGACAAACCCTTTCCAACTCTACTTTAGTATCAATACCAGTAACTTGTAACATTCCTTGTTTGTAGTAACTCATCCAGCTTTTATAAACTGACCAATGAACCTGCCATC
Source organism: Hymenochirus boettgeri (assembly GCA_019447015.1). Taxonomy (NCBI): domain Eukaryota; kingdom Metazoa; phylum Chordata; class Amphibia; order Anura; family Pipidae; genus Hymenochirus; species Hymenochirus boettgeri. The sequence goes on along the minus strand of JAACNH010000855.1, from coordinate 126,369 downwards.
ACCACATCCACTGGAAGACAGTTCCATAGCTTTACCGTTCTCACAGTGACAAACACTTTCCCAACTCTACTTTATGTATCAATACCAGTAACTTGTAACATCCTTGTTTGTAGAAACTCATCCAGCTTTTATTAAACTGACCAATGAACCTGCCATAACAACGTCCACTGGAAGACAGTTCCATAGCTTTACAGTTCTCACAGTGAAAAACCCTTTCCGAGCTTGAAGCCTAAACCTTTTTTCTTCAAGTCTTAAGGGATGTCCACGTGTCCTCTGACATTTTCTATTGGTGAACAATGCCCCAGATAGTTTATTGTATGGCCCGTTAATGTATTTATACACAGTAATCATATCCCCACGCAAGCGCCTTTTTCCAGCTCAACTTGCTTGGCTTTTATGAGGAAGTAAGTAGAAATTTAGACTCTGGTATAGCAGTAGATGTAGTTTACTTGGCTTTTGCCAAGGCTTTTGATACAGTCCCCCATAGGTGACTAATGTATAAGCTAAGGTCTGTTGGTCTGGGGAGTCACATTTGTACAGATAGAAAATTGGTTAAAGAATAGGATGCAGAGAGTAGTTGTTAATGGGGCTTCATCATTATGGGCTAAAGTGCTATGTGGGGGCCACAGGGTTCTGTGCTGGCCGCTTCTATTTAATCTATTTATTAATGATTGGAAGTGGGTATTGTCAGCAAGGTTTCTGTGTTTGCTGACGACACAAACGTTGTCGACCATTAAAAACTTCAGAGGATGTGCAATCGTTACAGGGGGATCTAGATAGATTATCACATTGGGCTGCTAAGTGGCAGATGAGATTCAATGTTGATAAATGGAAGGTGATGCATTTTGTACTTAAAAATCCTTGTGCTGCTTATACTATAAATGGCTCTGTGTTAAGTGAATCCCTGTTGGAAAGGGATCTTGGAGTTTTGGGGGATAACAAACTTAAAGGTAGCAAGCAGTGCCAGGCGGCAACAGCCAGAGCCAGCATGGTATTGTCTTGTATAAAGAGAGGTATGGATTCAAGGGAGGAAAATGTACCGTATATACTCGAGTCACAAGGAACTTACCTTCAATCCAGAGGCAGCCGCGAGTCTGGCCGGCAGTTCCCAGTAGTTCTTCGTGGTTGCGCGATGACGTCATCACGCACGCTGACGGGATGACGTCATCGCGCAGCGTGAAGCAGTAATAGGAACTGCCGGCCGGACTCGCGGCTGCTTCTGGATTGCAGAGAGAGGAAGACTGAAGACCAGGTAGGGTAAGTGGCTGGGGGGACTGGGGGGAGGGCTGGGGGTACTGGGGGGAGGGCTGGGGGACAGTATGCATGCAGACACCCACATTACCTTTTTACTATAGGTGGTTGGAAACTACAAATCCCAGCAACCAAGCATGCTGGGAGTTGTAGTTTCCAAACATCTACAGTGGAAGGTATTAGGTGGGGGACAGTATGCCATACAGTAACCCCCAATAACTTTCTACTATAGGTGGTTGGAAACTACAACTCCCAGCAACCAAGCTGTTGGGAGTTGTAGTTTCCAAACATCTACAGTGGAAAGGTATTAGGGTTACTGTATACCCTCGGCTTATACTCGGGTCAATCATCTTTTCTAATTTTGAGGCAAAAATGTGTGCCTCGGCTTATACTCGAGTCGGCTTATACTCGAGTATATACGGTAATTCTCCCTCTTTACAAAGCATTGGTAAGGCCTCATTTGGAATATGCAGTGCAATTTTGGAATCCTGTGTACAAAAAGGACATCTTTGAAATGGAAAGGGTTCAGAGAAGGGCAACTAAATTAATAAGGGGATTGGGGGAGCTTGAATATGAAGAGAGACTGGAAAAGTTACAATTATGTACGCTGGAGAAAAGGCGCTTGCGTGGGGATATGATCACTGTGTATAAATACATTAACGGGCCATACAATAAACTAATTGGGGCATTGTTCACCAATAGAACATGTCAAAGGACACGCGGACATCACTAAGTCTTTAAGAAAAAGAAGTTTAGTCTTGTGAAGTTGTGAAGGCAGGATTATAGAGCTTCAAAAGAGAGCTGGATGAGTTTCTGCAAACAAGGAATGTTACAAGTTACGGGATTGATACATAAAGTAGAGTTGATCCAGGGAAATTTCCCATTGCCACTTGGAGTCATGAAAAAAAAATTCACCTTCATAATTCTGGTGTTTTTTTGTTTTTTTTTGCCTTCCTCTGGATCAATAGTTAGGCAGGAAATTAGGGTATTGCTGAGTGGGTTGAACTGTATGGACGTATGTCTTTATTCAACCTTAAATACTATACTATACTGTACTGTACTATACTATACTGTACTGTACTATACTACTGTACTATACGTACTGTACTATACTGTACTATACTGTACTATACTATACTGTACTGTACTATACTATACTGTACTGTACTGTACTATACTGTACTATACTATACTATACTGTACTATACTATACTATACTGTACTATACTATACTATACTGTCTTACTTACGATACTGTACTCTACTATACTGTACTGTACTATACTGTACTGTACTATACTAACTGTACTATACTATACTGTACTGTACTATACTATACTGTACGTACTATACTACTGTACTATACTGTACTGATATAATATACGTAATGTACATATACTACTGTACTATACTGTACTGTACTATACTGTACTATACTGTACTATTACTATACTGTACTGTACTATACTATACTGTACTGTACTAGTACTGTACTATACTTATACTTATACTATATAACTGTACTATACTATACTATACTGTACTATACTTATACTATACTGTACTGTACTATACTGTACTATACTATACTATACTGTACTATAATGTACTGTACTACTACTATACTGTACTATACGATACTTGTACTGTACTATACTATACTGTACCTAGTTACTATACTACTGTACTATACTGTACTGTACTGTATATATACTGTACTATTTTACTGACTTTACTGTACGTATATTACTGTACTATACTGTACTGTACTATACTGTACTATACTGTACTGTACTTACTACTACTATACTGTATGTACTATACTGTACGTACATCGTACTGTACTATTACTGTACTGTACTATACTCTACAGATACTGTACTGGACTATACTGTATTACTATACTGTACATACTGTATGACTATACTACAGTTACTTACTGTCTATATACTTACTATACTGTACTGTACTGTACTATACTGTACTGTACTATACTAATGTACTGTACTATACTGACTATACCTGACTTACTTACACTATACTGTACTGTACTATACTGTACTGTACTATACTGTACTGTACTGTACTATACTATACTGTACTATACTGTACTGTACTATACTGTACTATACTGGTTTTTATACATTGGTCAGTTTAATAAAAAGCTAGATGAGTTTCTACAAACAAGGAATGTTACAAGTTACTGGGATTGATACATAAAGTAGAGTTGGGAAAGGGTTTGTCACTGTGAGAACGGTAAAGTATGGAACTGTCTTCCAGTGGACGTTGTTATGGCAGGTTCATTGGTCAGTTTTATAAAAGCTGGATGAGTTTCTACAAACAAGGAATTTTACAAGTTACTGGTATTGATACATAAAGTAGAGTGGGAAAGGGTTTGTCACTGTGAGAACGGTAAAGCTATGGAACTGTCTTCCAGTGGACGTTGTTATGGCAGGTTCATTGGTCAGTTTAAAAAAAGCTGGATGAGTTTCTACAACAAGGAATGTTACAAGTTACTGGATTGATACATAAAGTAGAGTTGGGAAAGGGTTTGTCACTGTGAGAACGGTAAAGCTATGGAACTGTCTTCCAGTGGACGTTGTTATGGCAGGTTCATTGGTCAGTTTAATAAAAAGCTGGATGAGTTTCTACAAACAAGGAATGTTACAAGTTACTGGTATTGATACATAAAGTAGAGTTGGGAAAGGGTTTGTCACTGTGAGTACGGTAAAGCTATGGAACTGTCTTCCAGTGGATGTTGTTATGGCAGGTTCATTGGTCAGTTTAATAAAAAGCTGGATGAGTTTCTACAAAAAGGATGTTACAAGTTACTGGTATTGACATAAAGTAGAGTGGGAAAGGGTTTGTCACTGTGAGAAGGTAAAGCTATGGAACTGTCTTCCAGTGGACGTTGTTATGGCAGGTTCATTGGTCAGTTTAAAAAGAACTGGATGAGTTCTTTACAAACAAGGAATGTTACAAGTTACTGGTATTGATACATAAAGTAGAGTTGGAAAGGGTTTGTCACTGTGAGACGGTAAAGCTATGGAAGTCTTCCAGTGGATGTTGTTATGGCAGGTTCATTGGTCAGTTTAATAAAAAGCTGGATGAGTTCTACAAACAAGGAATGTTACAAGTTACTGGGATTGATACATAAAGTAGAGTGGGAAAGGGTTGTCATGTGAGAACGGTAAAGCTATGGAACTGTCTTCCAGTGGACGTTGTTATGGCAGTTCATTGGTCAGTTTAATAAAAAGCTGGATGAGTTTCTACAAACAAGGAATGTTACAAGTTACTGGGATTGATACATAAAGTAGAGTTGGGAAAGAGTTTGTCACTGTGAGAACGGTAAAGCTATGGAACTGTCTTCCAGTGGACGTTGTTATGGCAGGTTCATTGGTCAGTTTAATAAAAAGCTGGATGAGTTTCTACAAACAAGGATGTTTACAAGTTACTGGGATTTACATAAAGTAGAGGTGGGAAAGGGTTTGTCACTGTGAGAACGGTAAAGCTATGGAACTGTCTTCCAGTGGACGTTGTTATGCAGTTCATTGGGTCGTTTAATAAAAAGCTGGATGAGTTTCTACAAACAAGGAATGTTACAAGTTACTGGGATTGATACATAAAGTAGAGTGGGAAAGGGTTTGCACTGTGAGAAACGGTAAAGCTATGGAACTGTCTTCCAGTGGACGTTGTTATGGCAGGTTCATTGGTCAGTTTAAAAAAGATGGATGAGTTTCTACAAACAAGGAATGTTACAAGTTTGGTATTGATACATAAAGTAGAGTTGGGAAAAGTGTTGTCACGTGAGACGGTAAAAGCTATGGAACTGTCTTCCAGTGGAGTTTTGTTATGGCAGGTTCATTGGTCAGTTTAATAAAAAGCTGATGGTTTCTACAAACAAGGAATGTTACAAGTTACTGGTTGATACATAAAGTAGAGTTGGGAAAGGGTTTGTCACTGTGAGAACGGTAAAGCTATGGAACTGTCTTCCAGGGACGTTGTATGGCAGGTTCATTGGTCAGTTTAATAAAAAGCTGGATGAGTTCTACAAACAAGGAATGTTACAAGTTACTGGATTGATACATAAAGTAGAGTTGGGAAAGGGTTTGTCACTGTGAGAACGGTAAAGCTATGGAACTGTCTTCCAGTGGACGTTGTGTATGGCAGGTTCATTGGTCAGTTTAATAAAAAGCTGAGAGTTTCTACAAACAAGGATGTTACAAGTTACTGGGATTGATACATAAGTAGAGTTGGGAAGGGTTTGTCACTGTGAGAACGGTAAGCTATGGAACTGTCTTCCAGTGGACGTTGTTAGGCAGGTTCATTGGTCAGTTTAATAAAAAGCTGGATGAGTTTCTACAAACAAGGAATGTTACAAGTTACTGGTATTGATACATAAAGTAGAGTTGGAAAAGTTTGTCATGTGAGTACGGTAAAGCTATGGAAATGTCTTCCAGTGAGCTGTTGTTATGGCAGTGTCATTGGTCAGTTTAATAAAAAGCTGGATGAGTTTCTACAAAAAAGGAATGTTACAAGTTACTGGTATTGATACATAAAGTAGAGTTGGGAAAGGGTTTGTCACTGTGAGAAGGTAAAGCTATGGAACTGTCTTCCAGTGGAGTTGTTATGGCAGGTTCATTGGTCAGTTTAATAAAAAGCTGGTGAGTTTCTACAAACAAGGAATGTTACAAGTTACTGGGATTGATACAAAGTAGAGTGGGAAGGGTTTGTCACTGTGAGAACGGTAAAGCTAGGAACTGTCTTCCAGTGGATGTGTTATGGCAGGTTCATTGGTCAGTTTAATAAAAGCTGATGAGTTTCTACAAACAAGGAATGTTACAAGTTACTGGGATTGATAATAAGTAGAGGTGGGAAAGGGTTTGTCACTGTGAGAACGGTAAAGCTTGGAACTGTCTCCAGTGGATGTTGTTATGGCAGGTTCATTGTCAGTTTAATAAAAAGCTGGATGAGTTTCTACAAACAAGGAATGTTACAAGTTACTGGATTGATACATAAAGTAGAGTTGGGAAAGGGTTTGTCACGTGAGAACGGTAAAGCTATGGAACTGTCTTCCAGTGGACGTTGTTATGGCAGGTTCATTGGTCAGTTAATAAAAAGCTGATGAGTTTCTACAAAACAAGGAATGTTACAAAGTTACTGGTATTGATACATAAAGTAGAGTTGGGAAAGGGTTTGTCACTGTGAGAACGGTAAAGTATGGAAAATGTCTTCCAGTGGACGTTGTTATGGCAGGTTCATTGGTCAGTTTAATAAAAAGCTGGATGAGTTTCTACAAACAAGGAATGTTACAAGTTACTGGGATTGATACATAAAGTAGAGTTGGGAAAGGGGTTGTCACTGTGAGAACGGTAAAGCTATGGAACTGTCTTCCAGTGGGACGTTGTTATGGCAGGTTCATTGGTCAGTTTAATAAAAAGCTGGATGAGTTTCTAAACAAGGAATGTTACAAGTTACGGGATTGATACATAAAGTAGAGTTGGGAAAGGGTTTGTCACTGAGAACGGTAAAGCTATGGAACTGTCTTCCAGTGGGTTGTTATGCAGGTTCATTGGTCAGTTTAATAAAAAGCTGGATGAGTTTCTCCAAACAAGGAATGTTACAAGTTACTGGTATTGATACATAAAGTAGAGTTGGGAAAGGGTTGTCATGAGAACGGTAAAGCATGGAACTGTCTTCCAGTGGACGTTGTTATGGCAGGTTCATTGGTCAGTTTAATAAAAAAGCTGGATGAGTTTCTACAAACAAGGAATGTTAAAGTTTACTGGTATTGATACATAAAGTAGAGTTGGGAAAGGGTTTGTCACTGTGAGACGGTATAAAGCGTGAACTGTCTTCCAGTGGACGTTGTTATGGCAGGTTCATTGGTCAGTTTAATAAAAAAACGTGGATGAGTTTCTACAAACAAGGAATGTTACAAGTTACTGGTAATACATAAAGTAGAGTTGGGAAAGGGTTTGTCACTGTGAGAACGGTAAAGCTATGGAACGTCTTCCAGTGGACGTTGTTATGGCGGTTCATTGGTCAGTTTAATAAAAAGCTGGATGAGTTTCTACAAACAAGGAAGTTTACAAGTTACTGGGATTGATACATAAAGTAGAGTGGGAAAGGGTTTGTCACTGTGGAACGGTAAAGCTATGGAAATGTCTTCCAGTGGACGTTGTTATGGCAGGTTCATTGGTCAGTTTAATAAAAAGCTGGATGAGTTTCTACAAACAAGGAATGTTACAAGTTACGGGATTGATACATAAAGTAGAGTTGGGAAAGGGTTTGTCAATGAGAACGGTAAAGCTATGGAACTGTCTTCCAGTGGAGTTGTTATGGCGGTTCTTGGTCAGTTAATAAAAAGCTGGATGAGTTCTACAAACAAGGAATGTTACAAGTTACTGGTATTGAACATAAAGTAGAGTTGGGAAAGGGTTTGTCACTGAGAACGGTAAAGCTATGGAACTGTCTTCCAGTGGAGTTGTTATGGCAGGTTCATTGGTCAGTTAATAAAAAAGCTGTGAGTTTCTACAAACAAGGAATTTACAAGTTACTGGTATTGATACATAAAGTAGAGTTGGGAAAGGGTTTGTCACTGTGAGAACGGTAAGCTATGGAACTGTCTTCCAGTGGACGTTGTTATGGCAGGTTCATTGGTCAGTTTAATAAAAAGCTGGATGAGTTTCTACAAACAAGGAATGTTACAAGTTACTGGGGATTGATACATAAAGTAGAGTGGGAAGGGTTTGTCACTGTGAGAACGGTAAAGCTATGGAACTGTCTTCCAGTGGACGTTGTTATGGCAGGTTCATTGGTCAGTTTAATAAAAAGCTGGATGAGTTTCTACAAACAAGGAATGTTACAAGTAGGATTGATACATAAAGTAGAGTTGGGAAAGCTCAATGTATATTTTTATAATGTCTCTAATTCATTTTAACTTCTATTCCCCCCTATATCTCCAGAGTTTGAAATGCCTAAGGCATGTGTGCCAAGGATGTGGGTGTGGAACTCCAACTCTCTCCCCTCAGGCACAGAGCTGTCTCCTTGCCAGAGAATGGTCTACTTCCATACTGACCCGGTCCTGGAGAGCTGTGGTACCGCAGGGGTGCGGGGAAGCACAGGTGTGTGTGTTTTAGGGGGTAAAAAAAGGATTCTAATACAAAGAGGGTGATACCAGGTTAAGAACTAGACATGAGCTTAAATCCATGACCTGAAAACTGTCTTTTTTGTGTTTACAACCATAAAACTATCTTTAAGGGCTAGGCCACACTATCACGTTTTTCTTGCGTTTGCGCTTGCGTTTTTCAGATCATTGAAAACGCGGCAACGCACCGAAGGTGTGTTTTTTTGAGTGTGTTGCGATTGCGATTTGCCTTCCACATTTTTTATCGCGATCGCATGCATTTTCCTATACCTAACAAAAAACACATGCGCAAATGCAACGAAATCCCACACAAAATCGCATGCAATTCCGTGTGCGATTGTGTTTGCCTCGCAGTGTGGCCGTGCCCTTATTGAGGATAAATCTAAATTCATTTTTGGCTTTAGTTACCCTTTAAGTATGGCTGCCACAGTAATGGATAAGTAGATCAGTAGGTGTGTGTACCTGGGTCTGGTTGAGGGGGTATGTCTTTTTTGTGTTTACAACCATAAAACTATCTTTTATTGAGGATAAATCTCAATTTTTTTTAACTGTAGCTACCCTTTAAGTATGGCTGCCCCAGGAAGGGAAGGGTAGGTCAGTAGGTGTGTGTACCCATATGAGGTTGGGGGTATGTGTTTTTGCATGTATGACTACATAACTAACTTTCATTGATGATTGATCAAAATTAGTTTTTTGACTATAGCTACCCTTTAAGTATTGCTTCCATGGGAATGGAAAGGTAGGTCAGTAGGTGGGTGTACCTGTGTCTGTGTGGGGGGTTGGGGGTATCACTGTTTGTATTTATGACCATGAAACAAACTGTTTTGAAATATCCACATTTGAGGATTGTTACCTTTATAGTCTATGGGGAAAAATGTCCCGAAAATTTGCTGATAGCACCGTAACGCTTCCGTGGATTCCTTAGCTAGAAGATAGCACACTTCTCCTTCATGGCTCTAGCTCAAAAACTGTGGGAGAAGATACAGTCCAAAAAAGCAGAAGAATAAAATGGAAGAAGAATCAGCACTGATTACCTGTCTCTTGATTACATTCAGATGTGTCACAGACCAAATCAGTAATGATTACCTGACTTTTGATTGTATTCAGCGGTTTCACAGACCTAATCAGTGCCGATTTCCTGACTCTTGATTGCATTCAGCTGTGTCACAGATGTAATCAGTGCTGATTACCTGTCTCTTGATTGCATTCAGCTGTGTCATAGACGTAATCAGTGCTGATTACCTGCCTCTTGATTGCATTCAGCTGTGTCACAGACGTAATCAGTGCTGATTACTTGTCTCTTGATTGCATTCAGCTGTGTCAGACGTAATCAGTGCTGATTACCTGTCTCTTGATTGCATTCAGCTGTGTCACAGACGTAATCAATGCTGATTACCTGTCTCTTGATTGCATTCAGCTGTGTCACCGACGTAATCAATACTGATTACCTGTCTCTTGATTGTATTCAGTTGTCGCAGGCCTAATCAGTGCCGATTACCTGCCTCTTGCTTGCATTCAGCTGTGTCACAGACGTAATCAGTGCCGATTACCTGCCTCTTGATGGCATTCAGCTGTGTCACAGACGTAATCAGTGCAGATTACCAGTCTCTTGATTGCATTCAGCTGTGTCACAGACGTAATCAGTGCAGATTACCAGTCTCTTGATTGCATTCAGCTGTGTCACAGACGTAATCAGTGCTGATTACCTGTCTCTTGATTGCATTCAGCTGTGTCACAGACGTAATCAGTGCTGATTACCTGTCTCTTGATTGCATTCAGCTGTGTCACAGACGTAATCAGTGCCGATTACCTGTCTCTTGATTGCATTCAGCTGTGTCACAGAGGTAATCAGTGCTGATTACCTGTCTATTGATTGTATTCAGCTGTGTCACAGACATAATCAGTGCTGATTACCTACCTAACAGTTGATCCAGAGGAAGGCAAAAACAAACAAAAAAAAAAACAGCTAAAAAGTGGGGGCGGGAAATTCCTTCCTGACTCCAAATGGCAATCGAAAAGTATCCCTGTACCAACCAGAACTACAGTATATGTATTAATACCAGTAATTCTCAATATTATATAGTATCCCCGTACCAACCAGAACTACAGTATATGTATTAATACCAGTAATTCTCAATATTACTATACTATACTATACTGTACTGTACTATACTGTACTGTACTGTACTGTATTATACTATACTAAACTGTACTATACTGTACTATACTATACTATACTGTATTATACTATACTATACTGTACTGTACTATACTGTACTGTACTGTACTGTACTATACTGTACTGTACTATACTGTACTGTACTATACTGTACTGTACTAAACTATACTGTATTATACTATACTATACTGTACTGTACTGTACTATACTATACTAAACTATACGATACTGTACTGTACTATACTGTACTATACTGTACTGTACTATACTGTACTGTACTATACTGTACTATACTGTACTGTACTATACTGTACTGTACTATACTGTACTGTACTATACTGTACTATACTGTACTGTACTATACTGTACTGTACTATACTGTACTATACTGTACTGTACTATACTGTACTATACTATACTGTACTATACTGTACTGTACTATACTGTACTATACTGTACTGTACTATACTGTACTGTACTATACTGTACTATACTGTACTGTACTATACTGTACTGTACTATACTGTACTGTACTATACTGTACTATACTGTACTGTACTATACTGTACTGCTGGCTGCCTACCTACTTGGGGGCTGGCTACATACCTACCTGTTGTGTGCTGGGGCATACCTACTTGTCTGTTGGGGCCTACCTACCTACTTGGGGGCTGAAGCCTACCTTCCTACTTTGGTCTGGAACATACCTTCTTCGGGCTGGCTACCTACCTACTTGAGGGCTGGCTGCCTACCTACTTGGGGGCTGGCTACATACCTACCTGTTGTGTGCTGGGGCATACCTACTTGTCTGTTGGGGCCTACCTACCTACTTGGGGGCTGAAGCCTACCTTCCTACTTTGGTCTGGAACATACCTATTCGGGCGGGACTACCTACCTACTGAGAGCTGGCTGCCCTACCTACTTGGGGGCTGCACCATACCTACCTGTTGGATGCTGGGGCATACCTACTTGTATGTTGGGGCCTACCTACTACTTGTGTGCTGGGTCACCACCGCTTGTGTGCGGGGATGGGACCTACCTACCACTTGGATGATGGGGCAGACCTAATATTTTGTGGGTGGCTACCCAACTACATACATGGGGGCTGGGGCCTCCTACCAACTTGAGGGGCTGGGTACCTACCTACCTGGTGCAGGGGCCTACCTACCTACTGTGTGCTGGTCTCACTACACTATTTTGTGCTGGGGGCCAACCTGTGTACTGGGGCCAACCAACTAACCTAACTTGTGTGCTGGATGCCTCTTGCTGAAGAAAAAGAGAAGACTGCACCAGCTAAGACTGATATACTCGATGTATAAACAAGGTTTTCAGGATTAAAATAAGCCTGAAAAAACCGACTCGGTTTACACTCGGGTTAAGTACGTACTTAATCCGGTGGTGGCATCCTTGTTATGAGTGGAGGTAGAGTGGAGGGTCCTCCTTTTGTATGTGTAGCGGGGCCTCCAGGCTCCAGGTTTGCAGGGGCCCCTCGTGTACAGGGTCCTCCTTGTGGCAGGGGCTCTCAATTTGTGTGCAAGAGACCTCACAATGTGCAAGGGGCATCCTGTGGACAGGGCCCACCTTGTGGGCAGGGGTCCACTTGTGTGCAGGTGGCCCATGGTGCAAGGTGACTTTTTGTGTACAGGGGGCCACTTGTGGACAGGGGCCATTCTTATGTGCAGGCCTTGTGTACAGAGGCCCAATTGTGGCAGGGGCACTCCTTGTAAGAAGGGGTCTGCGTGTTTTAGAGGTCCTCCTGTTGTGCAAGGGCCTCTGTAAGCAGGGGCCACCTTGTGGACAGTGGTCACTCTGTGGCAGGGCCGCCTGTGAACAGGGGCCCACCCTCTGTGCATGGGGTGTCAGTCTCGATTGGCAGGATAGATTTTGATTGGATAATTGGGGGATTTAATGTTACATTAATTACTATGGTCAAAGTTGCAGAGAATGTGTTTATGTCATATGCTTGTGAAGGTTCTCATTCATCCCAGGTCATAGTATATTGTAATAGTCATCCATCCAGGTCACTGTATATGCTGTAATATCAATCCATCCAGGTCACGGTAATCTGTAATATTCATTCATCTAGGTCACGTAAATCTGTAATATTCATCCATACAGGTCACGGTATATCGGTAATCACCATCCAGATCATGGTATATCTGTAACTATTCATCCATCCAAGGGCACGGTATATCTGTCAATATTCATCATCCAGGTAACGGTATATCTGTAAATTCAGCATCCAGGTCATGGTATTATCTTGTAATATTCAGCCATCCAGGTCACGGTATATTGTAATATTCATCCATCCAGGGCACGGTAGTATCTGAATATTCATCCATCCAGGTCACGGTATATCGTTAATAGTCATCCATACCAGGTCACGGCTATATCTGAATATTCATCCATCGAAGGTCACGGTTATATCTGTAATATCATCCATCCAGGTCACGTATATCTGTAATATCAATCCATCCAGGTCTGGTATATCGTAATATTCATATCCAGTTACGTATATCCGGAATATTCATCCATCCAGGTCACGGTTAATATCGTAAATATTCATCCATCCAGGGTCACGGTATATCTGGATAGTCATGTCATCCAGGTCAGTATATCTGTTAATCAGTAGTCCATCCAGGTCACGGTCGATTCTGTAATATTCAGCATCCAAGGTCACGTATATCTGTAATATTTCATTCATCCAGGTCATTAGTAATCGGGCTAATATTAATCAATCCAGGGACGGTATATCTGTTAATATTCATCCATCCAGGTCATCGGGATATCTGTAAAATTCATCCATCCAGGTACGGTAGTCGGTAATATTCATTCAGCCAAGTCACGGTATATTCGGTAAATTCACCATACAAGGTACGGCTATCTGTAATATCATCATCAGTCCGGTTATATCGTAATATTCATTATCCCAGGTCATAGTATATCTTATATTCATCATTCCAGGTCACGATATATCTGTAATATCATTCATCCAGGTCAAACGGTATAGCTGTAATATTCATTCATTCCAGGTCACGCTGTATATCGGTAGATATTCATCCATCAGGTCATGGTATATCTGTAATTTCATCATCCAGGTCATGATATATCTGTAATATTATCCATCCAGGTAACGGTATATCCTGTAATATGCATTCATCCAGGTCATTGTATATATCTGTAATATTCATTCATCACAGGTCATAGTAATCGGTAAATATTCATTCTCAGGTCAGAGATATCTGTAAGAGTCAGCAATCCAGGTCAAGGATATCTGTAATATTCAGCATCCAGGTCATGGTATATTGAATATTCAGCCATCCAGGTCACGGTAGATCTGGGAATAGTACATCCATCCAGGTCACGGTATTAATAGTAATATTCATCCATCCGGTCACGGTATATCGGTAATATTCATCAATCAGGTCACTGTATATTGTAATATTCAATCCATCCAGGTCACGGGGTATATCTGGTAATATCATCCATCCAGGACACGGTATATCAGTAATATTCATCATCCAGTCACGGTTCCTGTAATTATTCAGCCATATTAGGACACGGTATATCTGTAATATTCATCATCCAGGTCATGGTAGATCTGTATAGTCATCCATCAGAGCCTATGTAATCACAACTAGAGGAGACTTCCCTGCGAGTTTCAATTGATCACCACCAGAGGAAGAAAATTTACAAAACACACCAATAAGGGCTATTTATAAAGGTTCGTTAACTTTTCGCGGCGTTTTCGCGGACATTAGCATTTAAATCGCGTTTACCGCGATTTATAAGGCCGAAAACGGCCGCGGAAAAGTTAACGAGCGTAACTTTAGCGGCGAACTTACATTGTTACCCAATTCATTTATAAAAGCGGCGGTACTGGTTTCGCTCGGCTAGTATCGCTGTTTTACTTCGCCACCTTGAAGGTGGCCGAAGTCAGCCGAACTATACAGTATCGCGCGAAGGGGCTAAATTACGCAGCACAGCGCGCACGCTATAGGTATCGCGGGAATAGCGCTCGCCGTAAAAACGGCGGATAGCGCTATTTTCGCGGCGGCGAATGAGGCGGCGGTAATTTTTTTGCGTAACATGTTTCTTTATAAATAGCCCCTAAGAAACACCACTCAAAGGCAGTGAGACCAATAGCAGATAAGTAGATAAGGGAGATTCCTTGCCAAGGGTGGGGATGGACAAAGCCACAGGGAGATGTATGCCACAGGGGGGCGATGTCTGCCTCAGGGGGGACACTGCCACAGAGGGGGGATGCTTGCCCAGGGCGTGGACACTGCCACAGAGGGGAGGGACTGTATACTGAGGGTGGATTTTTTGCAGAGGGGGGAGGATTCTGAAACGAGAGGGGGTAATCTGGAAAGATGGGCGACCTCGGCAACAAGGGGGGGACTCTGTCAGAGAGGGGGGTGACACTGCAAGAAGGGGACGACTCTGGGCTTCCAGTCAGCACTTTATGAACAGGCTTAATGTCGTTTGTAGGGTTTATAAATCTATATGACGGATATTTTAATACACTGTGATCATGTATATGTCTTGTCTGAGGATTGCCTCATCAGATCGTACTACATGTATAAACCTTCGGAAACCAGGTAATCTAAAGGTAAACCATACACGTATCGATATATGTAACGTCTGTCAGGTCCATGATCAGATTACCTAATATCGCAAATGTTGGCGGCTCTGAATCCATCCGACCATAATGCAGGAAAAATGGAAACATCCGTGGTTGGAATCATGGCGGTTTCATGGAAGATGGAAACAGTGTATGCAAAGGTGGAGAGACCTTAGTGAGAATAAATGCTTTAATGGGGCAGGCCGTGCACGACGTTTCGGGGTTCAACCTGAGAAGAGGGAAATCCACGGACACGTTCGTGCACGCCTGCCCATAAAGCCGTAGTTTATATCCACTAAGAGTGGGTTCTATCACTTTTCATACACCTGGCTTACCCCTTGTACTCGTTTGTGGTTAGCAGTTTAGGAGAGTTCAAGCACCTTAGCAGGTTTAGAACTAAAGGAGTGAGAAGGGAAAGACTAATCAGCTCCCTATTGTTTACCAATTATATTAGAATAAAGTAAGTAAGGTTATAACATGGCAATTAGCCAGTTTTGGCCGGAATGGAAAGGCTCCTATTCTCTACAAGGTACTAAGGGTTAACCATCAGCGGGGCTTACCTGGGGGCGCTCCAGATTAGGACCAGGATTAGGCGGGAGATCCGGAGGGATTAGTGAAAGTGCCGGGCTCAGGTAACCGATGCCAGCTGAGGTGGGCGTTACCGGGAGAGGAAAGCTCACGCTCGGTCTGCCTGGGAATGCGGGAGGTCCCGGAACTTGTAAGGCAGTGGCTGACAAAAGGGCGGAAGGGGGCTTCAAAAGTCATGGAGTCAGTGATGAAAGGATCTTAATCGGGTGACTTCACAATGCAAGCACCCAGTCAAAAGGGAAAAAGGAAGATTACAAGGTCCAGGAAACCGAGAGAAGAGACGTTCCTGCCAAAAAAGTGTCTGCGAGTACAGGAACATCAGGGAAGTAGCAAACCACAGGCCATGTCGTCGCCTGAGCTCTCTGAGGATTACCATTGGATTTACTAACCAAAGCAGCCCCTTAACAGAGCTGGTAGCAGTGCAAGCTCTGGGAACTAATCCAAGCCCGCAGGTAACTTCATTGATAATACGGGTCTCAAGCCGTGCATAGAGAATTAGTCAGTCTGGGCTCCCTAGTTCCGCACGGGAAATCCTGGGGTCCATGAGGAAGGTTATGGGGACCGTGTGAAACATGTGAAGCATGCACTTATCCAGTGCAGTAAAATAACGATTAGCGGGGGGATACATTGATTATTGTCCTTGCTTCCATATGGCGAAAGATCTTGTAAGAAAGAGGGCAGGGAAAGGAAGACGACATTGTAAGCGCCATGTAGCCAGGTCATTTAATAATAATGTTACAGGCTTAAGGTATCTTTCTAAACATCATTAACAAGCAGGTTCCCCTGAAGGGTTGTTAAAACACCTGGACATGTCTTGGAAGCATAAGTCTTGTGGCGGTTTAGGTTGGTTTATTTATTCAAAAGAAAATCGTTCAGAAAGATCTTACGTTATGGAAGTCAAAGATGTGGATTGGGGATTTCAATGATTCCTTATAAGGCTCAAACTTCAGCCCAATGCTAAAACAAAGTGACCAGTCGCTGGCTGTTAAACCAAACAGCGTTGGGCTTACAATGAAATCGCAAGTGCAACAAAACTGCCATTTGTCGTACGAATGTGCAATTGCAGAGGTCAGAATCAGCATTCAGAGCCCTTAAAAAATGATCCCCGTCAACAAAGCAACCCGGAAGTTGGAGCTCACTCCAGTTGAAGCTGCTGGAATTGGCAGCCATTTTTAAAGGGGTATCATGAGGGCATCTGAATGCCAAGTACTTTGAATCCGGCTTTAGTGTTGGGTTTGGACCTTGCGATGGTAATGTGAAACACGATTGTTGTTGTAATTAATTTTACAAGCAGGGTGTGAAAACGTGGATTACAAGTTCGGAGAACATCCGGAAAGAAAAGAGTCAATTCCGGCAGGGATGGCAGCTTCCCTTGTTTCTCCACCCACACCCCCATCTTTGACTCATGTTGTTCTTGTCCCATTAAGTTGGTTCCAAAAAAGAAACCAAACGAAGTACACCCAATCGTAACTTCACGTGTTCTTTCCCCCAGCCGGAAACCTCAGTTAATGACTCCACGAACTGGAGGTTTGCCCAAAGTACATACGCCACATTCCGGGGCCAGGCGTTAGAGCTTTTAAAGACTCAGCGGTGGCAGCCGGTTTTCTTAATGGCTAAAGTGGGGATATAGAAAATCCGCATTCCATTCTGTCCCCCATTCATCCCAAAGCACACACATGTTAGGTTTTCAGTTGAAGTTATTTTATTGTGATCGCTGTTGTGTTTACAATGGGCTGCTCCATTTCTTGTGTCTTCTTCTTGAATGGGTGGTGCAGGAGGAGGCAGGGGGTTCTAATTTACTTTTACATTACTTAGGACGGCTTCTATTCATTGGTCCCCCGGGACGAATCTGCTCCAAGATATTTAAGGCTTTCCACTTGGTAGCCTGGCAATCGGGGTTTCCCATCGCCACTGAGAACCACCAACATTCAGTTACTAGGCATGCAACATTGATTCGCTGAAAATGGAGTTCAGTTTGCAAGCTGACGAAGTGGGCGAAGATGAAAGAAGAGTATAAAGGTAGCGTGTCCAGCACAAAAAACTACATTTGAGGGGAAAATCCATCATTGAAGGGTTTACTTACCTTCGCGACCAGGGTAAATCCCCGATGGGCAGAGTCTTCACACGCACAAACTCAGTAACTAACGATAGGCGTAAAAACCGAGCTGGCACAATCCGCAAATCAGGAGCGGTCAGGGAGGACTTCTATGTCTGGGACCGATTCTCGAGTATTTAATGGCAACTCCAGGGTGGCAGGATGATTCGTAGAGGACAATACCTAATTACATCTGTTAAGGACGCGTCGGGCGTATAGATGCGGGCGGTTTTTCTCAGGGCGTCATGGTTTTCCACGATCTGGACCTGAGCAATGGACGTCTCATCGTCAATACAGAATATTTGTTTTCCTGGAAATCATTCCGCTATTCTGTGCACTATACCATATGCGGGGTAATAGGTTAGCTTAATAACGGATACTATGGTACCTCTGTGATAACATAGGGGTGGTCCACGTGATAAACTCCATGTCCTCACAAGTCAATCTGTGTCCTGAACGTCTTGGGTTTGATTTTATTCATGTCATTAAGATATATATCTGGCGATAGGGAACATATACCGGGTGATTGAGCAAGTCAATAGGCCGACTCACTATCACGCTCTAGCTTTGCGTTCATGATGGAATTTCGCACGCCGGGTGGTAGGAGAGGAGCTGTGGGAAGCCATTCGCCAAGAGTGATGGAGCTCAGAGTCTCATGGCTCCAAAAACATGGCGTATTACAGTAATAGTTGGTAAGAAAGGGAAGTTATTATCCAGACAAAACCACAAATCCCCCAATTGCTTGAAGTCTTGTTGGATTTATTCTGTTTTGCAGGGACTCAGAAAGGCCCAGATTAGAAAGGAAATAGCAGGTTTACTCGTGCAATTTAACATCTTCCAGGGGGAGATATAACCAAAACCCCAATGTGTCTCAAGGACTAAGGGCTTAGTTAGGGACAATCTCAAAAGGACACTAGGCGGCCTATCACCCTACATATCCGGTCACAACCATGTTGGTAGCCTGAGATAAGTCTGTTCATCCCAATATGACAGATTTTTTCCTTTTTCCTGGCATTGCGTAGAGCGAGAGTAGTATCAGATAGCCGTACAAAGCCTGGGGGTAAAATGAAAGAATAGTGATCAGCACACATCCAATGGGTGATGAAAAGGGTCCTGAACCCATGTATTGAAAGTGTGTATACGTTTCGGGGGCCTAGCACCCTTCAGCAGATACTTGTAACACAATACACAATTTATGAAAAAACAAAACCACACCCACATTCCAGGCTCTCGCCCCTGTGAGGCGGGGAGTCCAAGAGATTCAAGTGACCCCACCCCCTGCGGGCAAATATAGGTCCAATATAATCCATTTCTGGGAAGACCAATGTCCAGTAGGATCCAAAGGAAGTGTAGAAGATCAGAAATTCTATATATTAAGACAAACAGTGGGTCAGCAATACCAATATTCAGTCAGTGTCAATTTCCCAGACGGTTAGTTCTGGGAGAGTGAAGCTAAAAGGAGAATATCAGTAACCAATAAATACAAATCTTTAGGAAGCAATTCATTATTCCCTTGTTCGTTAAGACCTCTGGCGGGATAAAGTATCTGATTTCCAGATCCAGCGGCATTCCTCTTTACAAGAGTTTGGTTATGCTTCCCCTCTCTTTTTTCTGTACCTTTTCAAGAATTTTGCCACCTTGTGTAATATGGTGTTTGCTCTCAAAAAAATATGAAGGCGGAGCTCCTAAAAAAAATGAGCAGACAAACAAAGGACAAACAGGACTGATTCGTCAGGCAGTTTGGACCACCAAAATAGGCAATCCATTGGAGACAGGCTGGGTACATACAGACACTAATAAAAGGACAGAACATATGTCACGGATAGGAGGGGTACATTTTCCCTGTCTTGAGCTGCCCCCCCCTGTGCACAGTGTCATTAAAGGAGACAAATGCCAATCCAATAAAGATTAAAAGCGTGCTTCATGTACACTCTGACAATAGAATCTACTATTTATTTAAATGTCCCGGTGGTCTATGGTCATTTGAAGACATAGACAGTTTCAAAATCAGGTTGAAGGTGAACATAGAACACGATCAGAAATTACAAAACCCGACAGGAAGTACAAAAGAGAACGAAAGAGACAGATCCATACAGAAGAGAACACTGTTGGCTAAACGTTTTTTGAGGCAAACCCAATTATTTCACAGGGGTGTCCTAGGGGTTATCTGCACCTGAAAAAATGTTTGAATGCTGCTCCTAGTGCGAAATGCGAACGGCGTGCGGGGAAAAGTGGGCGTGGCTTCTGTGATGGGGTGGAAACATTTGTTTATAATTTCTATTCGGCACATTCTATTGGGTTTATTGGGTTTATACATAAAACACACTTGCCACCACGTCAATTAGACCTGAGGGCCCTAACTAGCTAACTAGTCTAACTCACCTAAAACAAACAGTGAACGAGACTAGCCATATGAAGAATTCTTTTTTTACACAATAGTATCAAATATCTTTAGTCAAAGAGAAAAATATTACAACAAAGATCTGCAGCAAAATATGTGTTTTGTATGTTGTGTCCC
Organism: Hymenochirus boettgeri; assembly: GCA_019447015.1. Lineage (NCBI taxonomy): Eukaryota > Metazoa > Chordata > Amphibia > Anura > Pipidae > Hymenochirus > Hymenochirus boettgeri. The sequence continues at coordinate 105,967 of JAACNH010000855.1, read as the reverse complement.
CATCATATCTGTTTATATACTGTGTATTAGACGTGTCCCCATCATATCTGTTAGAACTGTGTATATACTGTGTCCCCATATACTGTTATATACGGTGTAGATACTGTGTCCCGCTATCGTATATACTGTGTATATACCGTGTCCCGTCAATGTTATTATCTGTGTATATACCGTGTCCCCCATCATATCTGGTTATATACTGTGTATATACGGTCCCCATCAATCCTGTTATTACTGTGTATATACCGTGTCCCCACATTCTGTATATACTGTGATAACTGTGTCCCCATCATATCGGTATTACTGTGGATATACGTGTCCCATCATATTGTTATATACTGTGTATAAGCTGTGTCCCATTCATATCTGTTATATACTGTGTAATATATTTTTTTTTTTTTTTTTTCCGGGTCCCATCATATCGTTATCTACTGTGTATAACTGTGTCCCCAGTCATATCTGTTATATATGTGTATAGACCGTGCCCCGCTATTCTGTTTACTTTAATCCCGTGTCCCCGTAAAATCAGTTTATATACTGGTAATATACCGTGTTCCCGTTCATATCTGTTAATATACTGGTACTATTATCCGGTCCCCGTCATATCTTGTTATATACTGTTCCCCGTTTTTCCACATTTTTCCCACCAAAGCTTTTGAGTTTCATTCTTGACCATCACCCTTTGGTTCCCCTACCCTTTATGTATACCGCTCGTACTTAGAGCGTGCCCCGTCAGTATCTGTCTACCTACTTATGTGTACTCCTTTTTTTTCCCTTCTTCTCCTTCTTTTTTCTTCTTTCTTTTTTTCCCTACAACTCGTGCGAACTCACCGTCATCCATATCCTGTTTCCATGACGTTGTTAGGGCAGGTAAATTGGTCAGTTTAAAAAAAGCTGGATGAGTTTCTGCAACAGGAATGTTACAAGTTACTGGTATTGATACATAAGTAGAGTTTTATCCAGCAAATTTCCGATTGCCACTTGATCAGAGGGAATTTTTCCCCCTTCATAATTTGGTGGGTTTTTTTGCCTTCCTCTGATTGAACAGTTTAAGGTGGCCCCATACATCTATAAGATGATCCATTCATTTTGCTATCGCATGTCGTCGAAATGTAGATCGGAGAAGCGTTCCGGCAGGATCGAGGAACATTGCTTGAGCGCTCGTCGGGTAAGTAAAATCTTATAGATGTATGGGCACTTTAGGCAGACAATGAGGATATTGCTAGATGGGTTAGACTGGATGGACGTATGTCTTTATTAACCACAAATACTATACTATACTGTACTAGACGATACTTGTACTATAACTATACGATTCTATACTATACTATACGTATACTATACTGTACTTACTATACTATTCTATAACTCTACTATTCCTTACTATACTTGTACTGTACTGTACTGTACTAATCAACTGGACTATACTGTACATGTAACTGTACTATACTATTCTATACTATACTGACTATACTGTACTATTCCTATACTATTCTATCTATACTATACTGTACATACTATTCTTATACTATACTATAACTCTACTATATCTATACTATTCTATACGATACTGTACTATACTATACTGTACTATTACTATACGTACTTTATCTCTACTAACTGCACTATCTATACGTACTATACGTACTGTACTATACTATACTATACTGTACTATACTATACTGTACTATACTATACTTTACTGACTATACTGTAACTATACTATACTATACTAACTGTACTATACTATACTATAACTATACTGTATAGACTGTATGTAATATACTGTACTATACTATACTATACTGTAACTATACTATCTTATACTATACTGTATCTATACTAGATTATCTATCTATACTGTCTGTATATACTGTATATCTATACTGGGGGGTAACTGTACTATACTATATTATCCTGATACTATCTATACTGGACTATACCTATACTGTACATACTATATTATACTATACCATAACTGTACTATTCTATACTATATATACCGTATTAGCGAAGTAGTATCAGATAGCCGTACAAAGCCTGGGGTAAAATGAAAGAATAGTGACCGCACACATCCAATGGGTGAAAAGGGTCCTTATACGTTTCGGGGGGCCTAGCCACCCTTCATCAGATACTTGTAACACAATACACAATTTATGAAAAACACAAACCACACCCACATTCCAGGCTCCGCCTGTGAAGTGCGGGGAGTCCAAAGAGATTCAAGTGACCCCACCCCCTGCGGGCACATATAGGTCCAATATAATCCATTTCTGGGAAGAGTCCAATGTCCAGTAAGGATCCAAAGGAAGTGTAGAAGATCCAGAAATTCTATATAGTTATAGACAAACCAGCTGGGTTCCAGCCATACCAATATTCAGTTCAGTGTCATTTCCCAGCCGGTTATCTGGAGAGGAAAGTAAAAAGGAGGAATATCAGTAACCAATAAATACAAATCTTATAGGAAGCAATTCATATTCCATTGTTCGTTAAGACCTCTGGGGGATAACGTATCTGATTTCCAGATCCAGTGGCAGTCCCTCTTTAACAAAGTTTTGGTTATGCTTCCCCCTCTTTTTTCTGTACCTTTTCAAGAATTTGCCACCTTGTGTAATATTGTGTTTGCTCTCAAAAATATGAGGTCGGAGCTCCTAAAAAAATGAGCAGACAGAACAAAGGACAACAGGACTGTATTCGTCAGTCAGTTTGGACCACAAAATAGGCAAATCCATTGGCGACAGGCTGGTACATACAGACACTAATAAAAGACAGACATATGTCACGGATAGGAGGGGTACATTTCCCTGTCTTGACTGCCCCCACTGTCACAGTGTCATTAAAGGAGACACCTGCCAATCCAATCAAGATTAAAAGCTTTGCTTCATGTACCTCTGACAATATAATCTACCTATTAAAATGTCCCTGTGGTCTATGTTACATTGGACAGACAAGTAGACAGTTCAAAATCAGGTTGAGTGAACATAAGAACACGATCAGAAATTACAAACCCGACAATGAAGTACAAAAGAGAACTAAAGAGACAGATCCATACAGAAGAGAAACACTGTTGGCTAAACGTTTTTTTGAGTCTCTTTAGTTCTCTTTGTACTTCATGTCGGGTTTGTAATTTCTGATCGTGTTCTTATGTTCACTCACCTGATTTTGAACTGTCTACTTGTCTGTCCAATGTAACATAGACCACAGGGACATTTTAATAGGTAGATTATTGTCAGAGGTACATGAAGCAAAGCTTTTAATCTTGATTGGATTGGCAGGTGGTCTCCTTTAATGACACTGTGACAGTGGGGGCAGTCAAGACAGGGAAATGTACCCCTCCTATCCGTGACATATGTCTGTCTTTTATTAGTGTCTGTATGTACCAGCCTGTCCCAATGGATTTGCCTATTTTGTGGTCCAAACTGACTGACGAATACAGTCCTGTTGTCCTTTGTTCTGTCTGCTCATTTTTTTAGGAGCTCCGACCTCATATTTTTGAGAGCAAACACAATATTACACAAGGTGGCAAATTCTTGAAAAGGTACAGAAAAAGAGGGGGAAGCATAACCAAAACTTTGTTAAAGAGGGAATGCCACTGGATCTGGAAATCAGATACTTTATCCCCAGAGGTCTTAACGAACAAGGAATATGAATTGCTTCCTATAAGATTTGTATTTATTGGTTACTGATATTCCTCCTTTTTACTTTCCTCTCTCCAGATAACCGGCGGGAAATGACACTGAACTGAATATTGTATGGCTGAACCCAGCTGGTTTGTCTATAACTATATAGAATTTCTGGATCTTCTACACTTCCTTTGGATCCTTACTGGACATTGGATTCTTCCCAGAAATGGATTATATTGGACCTATATGTGCCCGCAGGGGGTGGGGTCACTTGAATCTCTTTGGACTCCCCGCACTTCACAGGCGGAGCCTGGAATGTGGGTGTGGTTTGTGTTTTTCATAAATTGTGTATTGTGTTACAAGTATCTGATGAAGGGTGGCTAGGCCCCCCGAAACGTATTACACTTTCAATAAATGGGTTAAGGACCCTTTTCACCCATTGGATGTGTGCGGTCACTATTCTTTCATTTACCCCAGGCTTTGTACGGCTATCTGATACTACTTCGCTAATACGCAATGCCAGGAAAAAGGAAAAAATATTTCATATTGGGATGAACAGACTTAGCTCAAGGCTACCAACATGTGTGACCGGATATGGAGGGTTATAGGCCTCCTAGTGTCCTTTTGAGGATTGGCCCTAACTAAGCCCTTAAGTACTTGAGACACAATTGGGGTTTTGGTTATATCTCCCCCATGGAAGATGTTAAAATGGAACGATAAACCTGCTATGTCCTTTCTAATGCTGGAGCCTTTCCTGATTCCTGCAGAAACAGAATAAAATCCACAAGACTTCAAGCAAATTGGGGATTTGTGTTTTCTGGAGAATAACTTCCATTTCTTCTCTTCCCAACTATTACTGTAAGACGCCCATGTTTTTGGAGCCAATGAACTCTGAGCTCCATCACTCTGGGCGAATGGCTTCCCACAGCTCCTCTCCTACCCGGTGCGGGAATTCCTCATGAAACGCAAAAGCTGAGAGCGTGATAGTGAGTCGGCTATTGACTTCTCAATACCCGGTATATGTTCGGCCTTCAGCCAGATATTATATCTTAATGACAGGAATACATCAAACCCAAGACTTTCAGGACACAGATTGACTTGGAGGACATGGAGTTTATCACGTGGACCACCCCTAGGTTATCACAGAGGAACCATATCCGTTATTAGCTAACCTATGACCCCATAGGGATAGTGCAAAGAATAGCGGAATGATTTCCGAGAAAACCAATTTCTTATGGACGATGATGACGTCCATTGCTCAGGCCAGATCGTGGAAAACCATGACCCCTGAAGAAACCGCCGCATCCTATACTGCCCCGACGCGTCAGTAACAGTTGTAATTAGGTATTGTCTACGAAGTCATCCTGCCACCTGGAGTTGCCATTAAATACATCGAGGAATCTGTCCCAGACTATAAGGTCCTCCCTGACCTCCTGATTAATGCGGATGTGCCAGCTCGGGTTTTTAACGCCTATCGTTAAGTTACTGAGTTTGCGTGTGAAGACTCTGCCCATGGGGATTACCCTGGTCGCGAAGGTAAGTAACCCGATCAATGACTGGATTTTCCTCAAGGTAAGTTTTTTGCTGGACAACGCTACCTTTTAACTATTCTTCATCTTCGCCACTTCTGTCAGCTGGCAAACTGAACTCCATTTTCAGAGAATCAATGTGGATGCCTAGAACTGAATGTTGGTGGTTCTCATGGCGATGGGAACCCCGAATTTGCCAGCTACCAAGTGGAAAGCCTTAAATAGCTTGGAGCAGATGTCAGTCCCGGGGGACCAATGAATAAGAAGCCGTCCAAGTAATGTAAAAGTAAATTAGAACCTGCCGCCTCCTGCACCACCCATTCAAGGAAGGAAGAAACAAGAAATGGAGCAGCCCATTGGTAAACAGCGATCACAATAAAATAACCTTCCAACTGAAACCTAACAGGTGTTGGCATTTGGGATGAATGGGGAGCAGACGGAATGCGGATTTTATATCCACTTTAGCCTTTAAAGACCGCGGCCGCTGAGCTTTAAAAGCTCTAACGCCTTGTCGAATGTGGCGTAATTTACTTTGCAAACCTCCAGGTCTGGAGTCATTAACTGAGGTTCCGGCTGGGGGGAAAAACAAGTGACGGATTAGGTGGAATTCTTTGGTTCCTTTTTTGGAACCAAACTTAATGGGGACAGAACAAAATTGTACAAAGGGGGGGGGGGGGAGAAACAAAGGGAGCTGCCACCCTGCCGAATTGACTTCTTTCCGGATTTTTCTCCTCCGAACTGTATCCATGTTTTCACCCCACTGATTTTAATTAATTACAACGCAATTCTTGTTCACATTACCATCGAAAGGATCAAAACCCAACACTAAAGCCGGATTCAAGGATCTTGGCATTCAGATGCCTTGGATACCCCTTTAAAAATGGCTGCAATTCCAGCAGCTTCACTGGGTGAGCTCCAGACTTCCCTGGTTGCTTTGTTGACGGGGATCATTTTTTAAGGCGTCTGAATGCTGGATTCTGACCTCTGCAATTTGCACATTCGTGACGAAAATGGCAGTTTTGTTGCCACTTGCGATTTCATTGTAAGCCCAACAGCTGTTGGTTTTAACGCCAGCGACTGGCAACTTGTTTGTTAGCATTGGGCTGAAAGGTTTGAGCCTTATAGGAAATCATTGAAAGCACAAATCCACATCTTTGACTCCATAACGTAAATCTTTATGAATCGATTTCTTTGAATAAATAAACCAACCTAAACCCGCCAAAAGACTTAAATGCTTCCAAGACAATGTCCAGGTGTTTAAACAACCCTTCAGGAACCTGCTTGTTAAGATGTTAGAAAAGATACAGTAAGCCTGTACCAATTATTAAATGACCTGGCTACAGGGCGCCTTCTGTCTTCTTCCTTTCCCTGCCTCTTTCTTACACAATGATCTTTCGCCATAGGAAGCAAGGACAATAAATCAATGTATCCCCCCTGCTAATTCTTTATTTTACTGCACTGGATAAGTGCATGCTTCACATGTTAACACGTCCCCATAACATCCCTCATGGACCCCAGGATTTTCCCGTGCGGATACTGAGGGGAGCACAGACTTGACATAATTCTCTATGCACTGCTTGAGACCCGGTATTAAATCAATAGTTACCTGCGGCTGGATTAGTTCCCAGAGCTGCACTGCTGCCAGCTATGTTAAGGGGCTGCTTTGGTTGAGCTAAATCCAATGGGTAATCCTCAGAGAGCTCAGGAGACGAACATGGCCATTGGTGTGCTAATTCCCTGATGTTCTGTAGCTCAGCAGACACTTTTGCAGGAACGTCTCTCGGTTTCCTGGACCTTGTAATCTTCCGTTTTCTTGTGACTGGTGCTGGCATTGTGATGTCACCCTGATGTAAGATCCTGTTCCACAGCTGACTCCATGATCTTTTGAAGCCCCTCCTTCCCGACCTTTTGCAGCCACTGCCTTACAATTTCCGGGACCTCCCGCATTTCCCAGGCAGACCGAGCGTGAGCTTTCCTCCCGGTACTCCACCTCAGGCTGGCAGCGGTTACCTGAGCCCGGCACCTTTCATAGCCCTCCGGATCTCCCGCCTAATCCCTGGGCCAATCTGGAGCGCCCCCAGGTAAGCCCCAGCTGAGGGTTAACCCTTAGTACCTTGGAGAGAATAGGGCCATTTCCATGCGGCCAAAACGGCTAATTGCCATTTTACCTTACATTAACTTCTATATATAATATAAATTGTAAACAATAAGGGAGCTGATGAATCTTTCCCTTCTCACTCCTTTAGTTATAAACCTGCTAAGGTGCTTGAACTCTCCAAACTGCTAACCACAAACAGTACAGGGGTAATCCAGTGTATGAAAAGGTAGAGAGACCCACTCTTAGTGGATATAAACTGCTTTAATGGGGCAGGCTGTGCACGACGTTTCGTGGATTTCCCTCTTCCTCAGGTTGAACCCCGAAACGTCGTGCACAGCCTGCCCCATTAAAGCAGTTTATATCCACTAAGGTCTCTCCACCTTTTCATACACTGAATTTTCCATCTTCCATGAACGCCCATGATGCCAACCACGGATGTTCCATTTTTCTGCATTATGGTCGGATGGATTCAGAGCCGACACATTAGCGATATTAGGTAAATCTGATCATGGACTGACAGACGTTACATAATATCGATAATGTGTATGGTTACCTTTAGATTAACACTGTTAGAAGTTTATAATGTACGATCTGGATAAGGAAATCCTCAGGAACAATACATATAACATATCACAGTGTATAATAATATCCGTCTATATAGAATTTATAACCCTACAACGACATTAAGCCCGTTACAATAAGGCTGCTGGAAGCCCAGAGTCGTCCCCCTTCTATTGCAGTGTCCCCCCCCTCTCTGACAGAGTCCCCCCCTCTGTTGCAGAGTCGCCCATCTTTCCCAGAATACACCCTCTCTGTGTCAGAATCTCCCCCCTCTGCAGCAAAATCCACCCTCAGTAGTACAGTCCCCCCCTCTGTGGCAGTGTCCCCCCTGAGGCAGGCATCCCCCCTCTGTGCATGGTCCCCCCTGAGGCAGAGCATCGCCCCTCTGTGGCAGACCATCTCCCTGTGGCTTTGTCCCACCCACATCTGTGGCAAAGGAATCTACCTTATCTACTTATCTGCTATTGGTCTCACTGCCTTTGAGTGTGTTTCTTAGGGGCATATTTATAAAGAAACGATGTTAGCGCAAAAAAATTACCGCCGCACATCGCAGCCGCGAAAATAGCGCTATCGCGTATTTATAACGGCGAGCGCTATTCCCGCGATACCTATAGCGGCCGCGATGTGCTGCGGTAATTTTAAGCCCCTTCGCGCGATACTGTAGTATGCTGACTCGACTCAGTGGCGAGTACGCCGATACTAGCCGAGCAAACCAGTACCGCCGCTTTATAAATAGAAGCGGCGGTAACAGGTAAGTATCACCGCGAGAGGTTAACGCTTCGTTAACTTTTCGCGGCCGTTTTCGGACCTTTATAAATCGCGGTAAAACGCGATTTATGCATTAATGTCCGCGAAACGGCCGCGAAAAGTTAACGACCTTTAAAATATGCCCCTTAGTGTGTTTTTGTAAGTTTCTTCTTCTTCCTCTGGTGGTGAATCAATTGAACACTGCAGGGAATCTCCCCTCTAGTGGTGAGTACATAGGATCTGGATGGATGAATATTACAGATCTACCATGACCTGGATGGATGAATATTACAGATATACCGTGTCCTGATTGGATGAATATACAGATATACCGTGACCTGGATGGATGAATATTACAGATATACCGTGACCTGGATGGATGAATATTACAGATATACCTGACCTGGATGGATGAATATTCCATATATACCGTGACCTGGATGGATGTATATAACGATATACCGTGACCTGGATGGATGAATATTACAGATATACCATGACCTTATGGATGAATATTACAGATATACCGTGACCTGGATGGATGAATATACAGATATATCATGACCTGGATGAATGAATATTACAGATATACTATGACCTGGATGAATGAAATTACAGATATATCATGACCTGGATGAATGAATATTACAATATAACCGTGACCTGGATGATGAATATTACGATATATCATGACCTGGATGAATGAATATTACAGATATACCATGACCTGGATGGATGAATTATTACAGATATACCGTGACCTGGATGAATGATATTACAGATATACCGTGACCTGGATGAATGAATATTACAGATATATCGTGACCTGGATAATGAATATTACAGATATACTAGGACCTGGATGATGAATTACAGCTATACCGTGACCTGGATGGATGAATATTACATATATACCGTGACCTGTATGGATGAATATTTACAGATATACCGTGACCTGGATGAATGAATATTACAGATATCCGTGACCTGGATGGATGAATATTACAGATATACCGTGACCTGGAATGGATGTATTCAGATATACGTGACCTGATGATGAATATTACAGATATATGACCTGGGATGAATGAATATTACAGATATACCGTGACCTGGATGGATGAATATTAACAGATATAACCGTGACCTGGATGATTAATATTACAGATATACTATGACCTGGATAATGAATATTACAGATATACCGTACCTGATGGATGAATATTACAGATATACCGTGACCTGGATGGATGAATATTACAGATATACCGTAACCTGGATGAATGATATTACAGATATCCATGACCTGGATGGATAATATTACAGATATAACCGTGACCTGGATGGATGAATATACAGATATACCCGGACCTGGAATGGATGAATATTACAGATATACCGTACCTGGATTGATTGAATATTACAGATATACCGTGACCTGGATGATGAATATTACAGATATACCGTGACCTGATGGATGAATATTACAGCTATACCTGACCTGGATGGATGAATTTACAGATATACCGTGACCTGGATGGATGAATATTACAGATTACCGTGACCTGGATGGATGATATTACAGATATACCTGATCTGGATGGATGAATATTACAGATATACCGTGACCTGGATGGATGAATATTACAGATATACCGTGACCTAGTGATGAATGATATTACAGATATACCGTGACCTGGATGGATGAATATACAGTATATGACCGTGACCTGGATGGATGAATATTACAGATATAACTATTGACCTGGATGAATGGAACACTTCACAAGCATATGACATAACAACATTTTCTCTGCAACTTTGACCAATAGTTAATTAATGTAACAGGTAAATCACCCCAAATTATCCAATCAAAAATCTATCCTCTACACCGAGCCTGGACCCTGCACAGAAGGTGGCCCCTGTTCAACAAGGAGAACCCCTGCACACAAGAAGGGACCCTGTCCACAAGGTGGCCCCTGCTTACACAGGATGCCCTTGCAACACATGGAGGACCTCTGAAAACACACGAAGACCCCTGCTTACAAGGAGTGCCCCTGCCCACAATGTGGCCTCTGTACACAAGGGCCCTGCACATAAGAAGGGCCCCTGTCCACAAGGTGGCCCCTGTACACAAGAAGCACCTTGCACCACTGGGCCCCTGCACCAAGGTGGACCCCTGCCCACAAGGTGGCCCCTGTCCACAAGGAGGCCCTTGCACATATGGAGGGTCTCTGCACACAAATGGAGAGCCCCTGCACACAAGGAGGGACCCTGTACACAAGGAGGCCCTGCAAACATGGAGCCTGGAGGCCCCCTACACATACAAAAGGAGGACCCTCCACTCTACCTCCAACATCAGTACACAAGGAGTGGCCACCGGATTAAGTAAGTACTAACCCGAGTGTAAACCGAGGTCGGGTTTTCAGGCTTATTTTAAAGCCTGAAAACCTTGGTTTATACTCGAGTATATACAGTATTATCTGGTGCAGTCTTCTCTTTTCTTCAGCAAGAGTGCATCAAGCACACAAGTAGGTAGTTAGGTTTGGCCCCAGTACACAGGTTGGCCCCAGCACAAAAGTAGGTAGGTGAGACCCAGCACACAAGTAGGTAGGTAGGCCCCTGCACACAGGTAGGTAGGTACCCAGCCCAATTTGGTAGGTAGGCCCCAGCCCCCATGTATGTAGTTGGGTAGCCACCCACAAAATAATTAGGTAGGCCCCAGCCATCAAGTAGGTAGGTAGGTCCCAGTCCCCAGCACACAAGCAGGTAGGTGAACCCCAGCACACAAGTAGGTAGGTAGGCCCCAACAGACAAGTAGGTATGCCCCAGCATACAACAGGTAGGTATGTAGCCAGCCCCCAAGTAGGTAGGCAGCCAGCCCTCAAGTAGGTAGGTAGCCAGCCCGAAGAAGGTATGTTCCAGACCAAAGTAGGAAGGTAGGCTTCAGCCCCCAAGTAGGTAGGTAGGCCCCAACAGACAAGTAGGTATGCCCCAGCCAACAACAGGTAGTAGGTAGCCCAGCCCCCAAGTAGGTAGCAGCCAGCCCTCAGTATGGTAGCCATCCCCAAGAAGGTAGGTTCCAGACCCAAGTAGGAAGGTAGGCTTCAGCCCCCAATAGGTAGGTAGGCCCCAGCACACAAGTAAGTAGGTAGATAGGTCCCAGCACACAGGTAGGTAGGCCACAGCTCAGAAGTAGGTAGCCAGCCCCCAAGTATGTAGGTAGGTATGAAGACAGTCTGTCCTCCCCCCAAGAAAAATCTCACAAGTAATTACACTTACATTAAGTGTCCTGTGTCCCCACGCTCCTAATGGTGGTGGTGTTGTTACTGCCTGTCACGGCTGCGTCGGCCGCGGTAGTAGAATCAAATGGCCCGATCCACAGAAGTCTCTGCAGCGGCCTGGGGGGGACTCCAGCTGTCAGCATGATTTTGTTCTCTTCCATGGATTTGGCGGCTGCGCTAAATTTACTGGTGCTTCCGATTTGTTATGGCCGACTCCAACCAATCAGGGCAATGCATTAGTATACATGCATGTCTGATTGGCTCTGGTCCCCCCCCCAGGCTATGCCCGTACATACGTACAAATGGAGGCGTTCCAGATCGGCTGAGGGACCAATCAGGGCATGCATGTATGCTGATGCGTTGCCCTGATTGGTTAGTGCAGCCAAATACAAGGAGGAGAAAAAATCATGCTGGACAGCTGGAGTCCCCCCAGGCCGCGGCAGTCAAACATATAAAAACAAAATCTGGTGCACACACAATTCTAACTGCATATTGGCTCCCTCCATAAGGTTCCTGCTCACAACAGCCTGCTAAACCCTGGATAAATAAAAGCAATTAGTTCAATAAGTTGGCCAATTATTTTAACCCAGTCATCATGTCAAGGTTGCTTTCTTTCACTGAAGTCAGAAGAGAGGTACGTCAGTGGATAAGGTCAATTGATTCTACTACCCAGCCCGCCGCAGGAGAGAAAAAATATCATGTTGAACTGCTGCCTTTCTTGTTTGCACAGTGGGCGCCCTGAGCAAACTGTTCACCTTGCTTCATTGCAAGAGCGGCCCTGGCTATGGAGTTGCCCAGATTCTGGGAACATCTGATTCAGTTTATTGATTCCGATTCTCCCCCATCACATACAGAGCTCATTATTATTAAGTGTGTTCAGATTTATGGAGCAAGAAATATGGTCCAGCTACGAGGTGATGTTTTTACAGGCAGCTTTGTTTTATGCACGTAAGACAATGGTTATGAAGACCTGGATTTGATTAATAAACGGAGACTACCCTTACTACTACGTGTTCTATATAAACACAGAAAATTCAGTAAAATCTGGGGGACATGGATTGTCTCTGATTGGATCAATACGAGGATGGGGCTGGCGGATAATGATATTTACACAAAAGAAACACTGAAGTATTATTGCTTATAGTCTATGTAATCTCTGGTCCAGATCAACTTCTAAGTTTCTTTCCAATTCTTTAGTTTCCACCTGAGAGCAGTTGAAGTGGGAGAAAATCAACTAAGTCCTTGTGAGCCAAACTGTGAGTCAGATGTTGAGGCATCTTTCCTGGAGGGACGGCAACGTGGATACCTGTAGACCCAAAGCTATTCTGTACCTGGTGCTGTAGAGGACACCATAGGATATAATGGGCACTGCACCTGTAAAAAAATAATAATAAAGATAAAGGGGAATTACCCTTTTTTCAAAAAATGATCGCTCATATCCTTAAAAAAGCAATTACCATGTGTAGTCCAGTGAACGCCAAACCAAGGCTCTGATTGTCTCGTAAAACATTAGTGTTCCGTCCTCCAGGTTCACAGTGAACGCCAATGACTGTCCCCTCATTATAGAATGGCTCGGTTAACTTTTGACTGGTCCCGCTGTGCCATAATGTGCCTTTATAGGACAAACCCCAGCTTTCCCCATCCATTCCTGTTAAAGGATAAAAAAAACATTCATTCACACATTACTAGTGATGGGGCTTTGCCCATTTTATTGGACAAATACACTTCGCCATCAGCAGCCGGACCCCATATCAGTAGGGCATCCAATGTTTGCCTTTAGAACACGATAATCGCCTTTATGACTCGTCAGTACCATCAACTATAAGTTTTTCCCTTTTCATGCTGTAGGTCCCTCTAGTGTGAATAAAAGGGGGCTATGGGGCTCCTGTGGCAAATGACTTTATAACAAATAGTGGAAGTGCTAATGATCTGACCAACATTATAACAAACAAGAAAGAAGATGATCAATGGCACATTCCTGGTCCCATATACTCTCTCTATATATGTTATAAATTATACATGGGCCCAGAATGTGCATTGATCATCTTCTTTTCTTGTTTGTTCTAGTAGCATGGCAGAACATGCCATGTTTTTTTTGCAATTCGTTTCCATGCCATTATTGTTATGGTGGTTTCCAATACAACGTCACGTTATTGGAAGATAAGACAAGATGTGATTTTAAGAAATAGCGCGTGGAATGTCGGAGATGTCAAGAGCTGATCGATACATGGTAAGTTCTTCCTCTGCTCTTGCAAGTTTTACTGAAGAATACGGAATAAGATGGCGCCTTTAACCTCCTGTTCTTCATTCAAACAGTAAAAACCCTTTGAGTGTGCTGGGTTATTTGTGAAATGTTGACCGTATATTTGGTGTATATACAGCTGCCCATCATCCAAAAACAAACGATTGCTGGTTAAGAACTTGTACCTAATGACTGTTCTAAAATTTCTTTGGCTAGGAGTATTTATCAAATCAATCTGACAATCTGATATTGGAGTAAGTAAAACTTACCAGCTCGGCATTTATTCTATTATTCTCTGTGAAAGCCTTTATGTTAATAATTCTATGTGTATGACCCTTTCTATTACATGTTCTTCTTTCCCTCCCCATTATCCACAGTAGATGACCCATTAAACGAAAACGAAAAAAAAGATCGTATATTTCATGCATTTCGAATAAATACGTATATATGTTAAGTACGTATCGTATAATACAGTATAGTATTTAGTACAGTATAGTACAGTACATTATGTATAGTATTAGTAGTTATATACGTATAGATAAGTATAGTACAGTATGTATAGTAATAAAATACTAGTATAGTATAGATACAGTACAGTAATAGTATGTTATCTACTAGTAAAACAGTATAAGTAAGTTAGACAGTATAGTACATGTACAGTATAGTTGGTACAGTATGTATCGGTACAGTATAGTACAGTATAGTGATATTACGTATAGTAAGGACAGTACAGTATAGTATAGTACAGTATATGTATAGTACAGTACAGTATATTATCAGTACAGTACAGTAATAGTACAGTATAGTGTATTTTGTAACAGTACTTATAGTATATGTAAACAGTACGTATAGTACAGTAAAGTAAGTATAGTATCTATAACAGTATAGTACAGTACATATAGTACTAGTATAGTATAGTACAGTATAGTATAGTACAGTACAGTAATAGTATATTATAGTACAGTATAGTACAGTATAGTAAGTACAGTATAGTACAGTTCAGTATAGTAATGTTAACAGTATAGTATGTACAGTATAGTACAGTATAGTATAGTACAGTAATAGTATAGTACAGTACAGTATAGTATAGTACAGTATCGTATAGAAGTACAGTATATACAGTACAGTACAGTATAGTCAGTATAGTGTAGTATAGTACATACAGTATAGTATAGTACAGTACAGTATAGTACATACAGTATAGTATCAGTACGTATAGTAACAGTACAGTAGTACAGTAAGTAGTACAATAGTACAGTACAGTATAGTATAGTACAGTATAGTACAGTACAGTAATAGTGTAGTATAGTACAGTACAGTATAGTATAGTACAGTACAGTATAGTACAGTACAGTATAGTATAGTAACAGTCGTATAGTATGTATAGTACAGTACAGTGTAGAACAGTACAGTATAGTATGTATAGTACAGTAATAGTATAGTATAGTCAGTATAGTACAGTACAGTATAGTATATTACAGTACAGTAGTACAGTATGTAGACAGTATATAACAGTATAGTATAGTACAGTATAGTAAGTACGTATAGTACAGTACAGTATAAGTATAGTACAGTACAGTAACAGTACATAGTACAGTACAGTATAGTACAGTACAATAGTGTATTAAAGTATCAGTACATATATATACAGTATAGTACAGTCAGTATAGTACTAGTACAGTACAGTTATAGTACAGTACAGTAACAGTATAGTACAGTACAGTATATACAGTACAGTACAGTACAGTATAGTACATAAGTAGTAAGTATCAGTATACGTATAGTACAGTACAGTATACTGTAGTATAGTACAGTACAGTATAGTACAGTACAGTATAGTACAGTACAGTATAGTACAGTACAGTACAGTAGTATAGTACAGTACAGTATAGTACAGTATAGTACAGTACAGTATAGTACAGTAATATAGTACAGTACAGTATAGTACAGTATAGTACAGTACAGTATAGTTAGACAGTAGTATAGTACAGTACAGTATAGTATAGTACAGTACAGTATAGTACTAGTAACAAGTATAGTATAGTACAGTACAGTATAGTAAACGTAATAGTATAGTATAGTACAGTATAGTACAGTAACAGTATAGTATAGTATAGTAACAGTATAGTAATAGTCTAGTAGTACCAGTAATGTATAGTATACAGTATAGTAACAGTATAGTACAGTAAGTACAGTATGTATAGTAGCAGTACAGTATAGTATAGTACCGTATAGTAACAGTATAGTCAGTACAGTAAGTACAGTAGTTATAGTACAGTACAGTATACGTAATAGTACAGTACAGTATAGTACAGTATTATAGTACAGTACATAATAGTATACAGTACGTATAGTATAGTACAGTAATAGTATAACAGTACAGTATAGTACAGTATAGTAAAACAGTATAGTACAAGTATACATAGTAAAAGATACAGATATAGTACTAGTAAGTAGTAAGTATAGTTACATATAGTATAGTACAGTATAGTATAGTACAGTACAGTATAGTACAGTACAGTACAGTATAGTACTAGTCAGTACAGTATACGTATAGTAGTACAGTAGTAGTACAGTATAGTACAGTACAGTATAGTACGTAGTAGTATAGTAGACAGTACAGTATAGTACTAAGTACAGTATCAGTATAGTACAGTATGTATACAGTACAGTACAGTATATAGTATACTACAGTACAGTATAGTATAGTACTATATACAGTGTATAGTATAGCCGTACAAGTACATACGTCATACAGTTCATCCCACTCAGCAATACCCTAATTTCCTGCCTAACTATTGATCCAGAGGAAGGCAAAAAAAAACAAAAAACACCCAGAATTATGAAGGTGAATTTTTTTTTCATGACTCCAGTGGCAATGGAAATTTCCCTGGATCAACTCTACTTTATGTTATCAATCCCCAGTAACTTACTTATGTAATACCGTAATGTAACTCTTTTTTTGCCAGATCCATACAGAAGAGAAACACTGTTGGCTAAACGTTTTTTTGAGGCAAACACAATATTTCACAGGGGTGTCCCTAGGGTCTCTGGCACCTGAAAAAATGTTTGAATGCTGCTCCTAGGCGAATGCGCAACGGCGTGCGGGGAAAGTGGGCGTGGCTTCTGTGATGGGTGTGGCAACATTTTTTATAATTTTCTATTCGGAAACATTTATTGGGTTTATTGGGTTTATACATAAAACACACTTGCCACCACGTCAATATAGACCCTGAGGGGCCCTAACTAAGCTAACTAGTCTAACCTCACCTAACAAACCAGCTGAAGCTAGACTAGCCATATGAAATTCCTTTTAACAATATCCAACATATCTTTAGTCAAAGAGAAATATTTAAAAAATATCTGCAGCAAAATATGTTTGGTTTTGTATGTTGTGTCCCCATCATATCTGTTATATACTGTGTATATACTGTGTCCCCATCATATCTGTTATATACTGTGTATATACGTGTCCCCATCATATCTGTTATATACTGGTATATACTGTGTCCCCTCATATCTGTTATATACTGGTGTCTATACTGTGTCCCCATCATATCTGTTATATACTGTGTATATACCGTGTCCCCATCATACTGTTTTTATATACTGTGTAATACTGTGGTCCCCATTATCTGTTATATACTGTGTATATACCGTTTCCCCATCATATCTGTTATATACTGTGTGTATACTGTGTCCCCATCATATCTGTTAATACTGTGTTATACCCGTGTCCCCACATATCTGTTATATACTGTGTATATACTGTGTCCCCATCATATGCTGTTATACTGTGTAGATACCGTGTCCCCATCATATCTTTTATATACTGTGTATATACTGTGTCCCCGATCATATCTGTTATATACTGTGTATATCCCGTGTCCCCGTCATATCTGTTTATATACTGTGTATATACTGTGTCCCCTCATATCGTTATATACTGTGTATATCCTGTGTCCCCATCATATCTGTTATATACTGTGTATTACTGTCGTCCCCGTCATATCTGTTATATACTGTGTATATACTGTGGTCCCCATCTACTCTTATATACTGTGTATATACCGTGTCCCCATCATATCTGTTATATACTGTGTATATACGGTGTTCCCCATCATATCGTTATATACTGTGTATATACCGTGTCCCATCATATCTGTTATATACTGTGTATATACTGTGTCCCCATCATATCTGTTATATACTGTGTATATACCGTGTCCCCATCATATCTGTTATATACTGTGTATATACTGTGTCCCCATCATATCTGTTATACTGTGTATACCGTGTCCCCTCATATCTGTTATATACTGTGTATATACTGTGTCCCCCGTCATATCTTTTATATACTGTGTATATACTGTGTCCCCGTCATATCTGTTATACTGTGTATATACTGTGTCCCCTCGTCATATCTGTTATATACTGTGTATATACTGTGTCCCCGTCATATCTGTTATATACTGTGTATATACGTGTCCCCGTCATATCTGTTATATACTGTGTATATACCGTGTCCCCGTCATATCTGTTATATACTGTGTATATACCGTGTCCCCGTCATATCTGTTATATACTGTGTATATACCGTGTCCCGTCATATCTGTTATATACGTGTTATATACCGTGTCCCGTCATATCTGTTATATACTGTGTATATACGTTCCCGTCATACTGTTTTATATGTGTATATCCGTGTCCCCGTCATATCTGTTATATACTGGTGTATATACCGTGTCCCCGTCATATCGTTATATACTGTGTATATACCGTGTCCCCGTCATATCTGTTATATACTGTGTAATATACCGTTCCCCGTCTATCTGTTATATCGTGTTATACCGTGTCCCCGTCATATCTGTTATATCTTGTATATACCGTGTCCCTCATATCTGTTCATACTGTGTATATCCCGTGTCCCATCATATCTGTTATATACTGTGTATATACCGTGTCCCCATCATATCTGTTATATACTGTGTATATACCTTGTCCCCATCATATCTGTTATATACTGTGTATATACCGTGTCCCCATCATATCTGTTATATACTGTGTATATACCGTTGTCCCCATCATATCTTTATACCTGTGTATATACGTTTCCCCATCATCTGTTATACTTGTATATACCGTGTCCCCATCTATCGTTATATACTGTGTATATACCGTGTCGCCCATCTATCTTGTTATATCTTCTTTATATACCGTGCCCCCTATCTGTAATATCTGTGTCCCCGTCGTATCTGTTACATACCGTGTCCCGGTCGTATCTGTTATATACCGTGTCCCCGTCGTCTCTGTTATCAATACCGTGTCCCGTTCGTATCTGTTATATACCGTGTCCCCGTCGTATCTGTATATACCTTGTCCCCGTCGTATCTGTTATATCCCGTGTCCCCGTCGTATCTGTTTATACGGTCCCCTCGTTATCTGTCATATACCCGCGTCCCATCGTATCGTCATACCCGTGTCCCCGTCGTATCTGTATACCGGTCCCCGTCGTATCTGTTTAATACCGGTCCCGTCGTATCGTTCCAATACCGTCCCCGTCGTATCTGTTACTACCGTTTCCCGTCGTATCTGTTTACATACCGTTCCCCCGTCGTATCTGTTTACATACCGTTCCCCTCTATCTGTACATACGTGGTCCCATCATATCGTTACATACCGTGTCCCCATCGTATCTGTTATACAACCGTGTCCCCGTTGGTATCTGTTATATACCGCGTCCCCGTATCTGTTTATACCGGTCCCCCGTCGTATCTGTTATATACCGCGCCCCCGTCGTATCTGTTAATCCGGTCCCCGTCGTATCTGTTTATATACCGTGTCCCGGTCGTATCTGTTCCATACCCTTCCCCGTCGTATCTGTTAATACCGTGTCCCCGTAGTATCTGTTATATACCGTGTCCCCATCATATCTGTTATTTAGGTAAAGTCAACAAGTCATTTAGTTCTTTTTTGGGTCAAAACCATTCAATACCTGAACACGGAATTTCTGGTGCCGTCTTCTCTTTTATTCAGCAAGAGGGCTGAGTAGGTAGGTAGGTGCAGCCACAAATTAGACGGTAGTTCCCAGCCCCCAAGTAAGTAGGTAGGCCCTAGGACACTAGTACTAGTAGGTAGGTAGACGATAGACCCAAGCAGACAAGTAGGTATGTAGCCAGCCCCAAGTAGGTAGGTAGGCCCCAGCCCAATAGGTAGCAGCCTCAAAATAGGTAGGCAGGCCCCATAGGTAGGTGAACCCCACACACAAATAGGTAGGTAGCCCCTGAAAACGCACTCTCACAAATCACAATGATTACGCTTAGAGTATGTCCCACCCCCCTCCCTCCCAAACCTGTTTCTAGCGGAGCGGCTTTCTTACTTTTGTTGATCGTGGCAATTTCAAGCAGAGAGTGTCAGTGTCTGGACTCAGCACCAATTACATCAGGAATCAGGATGTCACTGATTGGTCCCATCCACAGCTGTTCCGGTGCAAGTGACATGGTAGGAGCTGTCGGCATTGTTATCGCTGGCTACTGTCACAGTTGTGAACACAGATGGGCCTTACAGACAAGATGGGCCCCTCACACACACACTTTCATACACTCTCACACACCCACACCCTCACTCTCACACACACACACTTCTCTCACACACACACACTCACACACACACTCTCTCTCACACACACACACACACACACACACACACTCTCTCACACAAACACACACCACTCTCGCAACCACACTCTCTCAACACACACACACACACACACCCTCACTCTCACTCACACCTCACTATCTCCACACACTCTCACTCACACACACACACTCTATTTCACACTCTTACATAACCACAGTCTCTTACACCCCACACACACACACTCTCACACAACCAGTCCTCTCTCTCTCTCTCACACACACCCTCTCTCACACACCCAACACCACACACATAGTTACACAACCAGAGTCTCTCACCATACAGTCTCTCTCTCTCACACACTCTTACACAACCACACAGTCTCTCTCTCATACACACCACACACACTTTCACACACACTCACTCTCACACATACACTTACACAACCAGTCTCTCTCACACACTCTCACACAACCACACACTCTTAACACACACACACTCTTCTACACAACCACACACACTCTTACACAACCACGTCTCTCACGCACACACACAGTCTCTTCTCTCACACACTCTTACACAACCACAGTTTCTCTCACCACACACACACACACACACACTCTCACACAACAACCACACACACAACCTCTCTCGCACACACACACTCACACAACCACACACTCTTACACACACACACACACACACTTACACAACCACACGTCTCTCTCTCTCACACACACACACACTCTCTCACACAACCACACACACAACACACACACTCTTAAACACACACACTCTCACAAAACCACACACACACACACTCTCAGACACACACACTGTGGTCAGAGTCAGCAGTCAGGAATCCGACAAGACCTGCAGGCGCAGCAACAGAAGCTCCCATGATGGCTTCCTACAGTCTGCAACTCACCACAGGTGACAGTCGCAGCTTCCTTCCTTCATGTAAAAGTTGTTTCTTGGGTTGCTGTTGCTCACTTGCTCTGACCGATAATCCCTTTACTGGTCTGGCGCTGGCGGACGATGAGGAAGTAGCGCTGTAGCAATGGATTTGTCTCCCTGCTGATTGGCTGATGATAGACCGGTTTGAGCTCTGGACACTATGTTACGCGAGATGTGACTAGCCAATCAGATGATTTGTTTCCCTGCCGTCTGATTGGCTGATTTGTCCTAGTCGCATAACTGGTATCACTTACGCGTCTGGAGCTCAACCGGTCTATCAGCCAATCAGCGGGGAGACAAATCCACTGCTACAGCGCTTCCTTTTCATCTTCCACCAGCCTGCCGAGTAAAGTAAATGCAATTAACAGCGCACATAAAAGGGGGTAATTTTTTTTTACAGATTGCCGCCTTTTAAAAACCCAGATGCGTGCGCCATGAGCAATCTTTTCAGATTGCTTCATGGTAGGAGCGGCGCTGGGTACAGAAAAAAAGAGGGGGAAGCATAACCAAAACTTTGTTAAAGAGGGAATGCCATTGGATCTGAAATCAGATACTTATCCCCAGAGGTCTTAACGAAACAATGGAATATGAATTGCTCCTATAAGATTTGTATTTATTGGTTACTGATATTCCTCTTTTTACTTTTCTCTACAGATAACCCTGGGAAATGACACTGAACTGAATATTGGTATGGCTGGAACCCCTGTTTGTCTATAACTATATAGAATTTCTGGATCTTCTACACTTCCTTTACCTTGGACATTGGACTCTTCCCAGAAATGGATTATATTGGACCTATATGTGCCCGCAGGGGGTGGGGTCACTTGAATCTCCCACTGGAGATTCATTGGACTCCCCGCACTTCACAGGCGGAGCCTGAATGTGGGTGTGGTTGTGTTTTTCATAAATTGTGTATTGCACTGTGTTACAAGTATCTGAGGAAGGGTGGCTAGGCCCCCCGAAACGTATTACACTTTCAATAAATGGGTTAAGACCCTTTTCACCCATTGGATGTGTGCGGTCACTATTCTTTCAATTTACTTCACTAGGACGTGGCAGAACGTTCAGGTGACCAGCACCACCAGGAAATCAACTAGTGGCACATGCTAGGCCTTGGGTGTGTACAAAGCCTGAGGGCCTTGACATCGCCAATGTTTCCCTTATCAGCAAAAAATTTGGATAGTAATTAAAAAATCAAAGTGCGACCAAATGGGCAAAGGCAGAGTCAGGTGTCTCGGTCCATTAGTCCCTCAATTTTATACCCAGTCTCAGCTTACTTAGAGTTCTTGGCCATCAGGCCTAAATCCCCCGGCCCCCTATTCATCCACCAGGATGGAGTATATCTCTCAAGATTCCAATTTATAACAATCCTCCGGAGATGTATCTCTCCTCTGGGCCATAGTTCCCGTTCTACAAGTCCCCCTCCTTCCGATCGGGGCTGCCACACAAGCTTCCTTGCTTGGCTTGTCAGCGGAGAAGATTCAAAAAATCGGTAGATGGGATTCGATAAGGTTTTAAGTCATATGTCCTACTCCAATGGTTAACATGTTCTCTAATTCTCTTTCAGGTAAATTACCACAAACATTTGGATCATTGGACTTTTGTATTCTGGGCCAACCGCAAGCAAAATAAAAATGCTACGGTACCAATCTCTCATTCCCCTTAGAGCAAGTTAAGATTATTGGTTAGGTATCAGAGGCGCCAAATGGCAAGATTTGTTTTCTATATTATCTCAGTTATTCATTAAATGGGGGCCAGCCGAACATCATAGTTATCCACGTAGGTGGGAATGAGATTTGCTCAACTCATTAGGAAATATTTATCCCAGTTAAGAATGAGTGCTTCCGAGACTATAATCGCCTGGTCGGAGATAGTGCCGAGGCATTTATGGTACTCAAGCCAAGTCTTGAAACCTCTGGAATAATGCAGAAAAAGCTAACTATCAAATTAGTAAGTTTCCTGATGAGTATTGATATTATTACTTACCGCCATGGATCTGGAGGAAGGGGTATTGGTCTGTATCGCACGACCAAATCCATCTGTCCGGAGTGGGCTTGGATATCCAAATCTGATAGAAAATGTTTAATGAAATGGGAGGTGGCCAAGGATGTTTGACAAGGAGATAGACGACATACTTGGCGTGGTCGGTTTGTATTAAGTGTAATGGGACTGGTGCCCTTAAGGGATCAGTGACCTTTGATTTATAATATAGGATGGTAAATAGGCTGCCTGCAGTTCGCAGACTGGCTAAGTTGGCATTTAAGTTTGATTAGAAAGAAAATGCTTTGTTAAGTGTAAATGTATTTGAGTTAATAAGCTTTAGGCTTTGATCAAATATTGTGTAGCGTGTAGACCCATTCTCACAGCAATACTGGGTTCACCTACCTCGCCATAAATGTATGCCCTGTTCCCACTGATAAGAACAGATACTACATAGTCTTAGCCAAAAGGCTGAGAAGCGAGAACCAGTCTTCCTAATGAGCACAATTAGATTCTCTCAGAAAGATGATTCATCACTCTATGGGGGTACGACTTGGGTAGACATTACACAAGTCAGCTAGATGGCTTAAGGAGAGGTGGGCCAAAAGAAGCAAAAACCCTCCATAGATCATAAAAGTGTAGAAAACCCTTCTATATACAGAAGGTATCTTGCAGTCTCACGCTGTATAAATAACATTGCCTACAAAATCTAAATGAAGGCCAGTTTCCTACCTTTAAAACGAGCCATCAACCACCTCTCTACGTGCTCCACAGCCCAAGATACACAGAAATGACTGACCAGAAAGTTATGGGTGGGAGGCTGACATGTGACATTCCTAAGGCTTCTCCTGCACAGTGCCGCCGGCGAGCACAGCCTCAGACTCCCCAGTGTGTGAGGAGACAGGAATTCCCTCCTCCTCTCTGCTGGTGAAGGACCTGCTGCAGAGAAGGTAAGAATCTACACCCTTCTGTCTCACTATGTTGAAAACAGCCTTTTCAGGCAGAGTTCTCACGCCTGAAAAAAAGGCTGTTTCCACAGAGTTTTTAGGGGGGAGGTGTGGTAGAGGGGTGTCAGAGTGCCCACACGCCTGGGGGCCTTAGGCACCCGCAGGTGGCGGGGCTTAGGCACCCACGAGTGGGCGGGGTCACAGGTGGGCTGTATGGGAATGGCCCATGGGGGGCCGCAACTGGAGGGACCATGGGGTACATGAGTGGGAGGGACCAGGGAGGCTGCAAAGGGAGGAGACCCAGGACAGATGTAATGTAAAAATGTAAATTTCTTCAAAACTAAAAAAATAAAGAATGGAAATAAATTGCAAAAACTCTCAGGACAGCAATTCCATCAATTTAACTAAAGTCATTTTTAGACCACAGTTCCTCTTTAAGTCCCTAGACCTAGGGAGAATTTTGCATTTATATTTTGCATACTCTGGGGAACCTGGAGTTTTTTTCCTCTTTTTTTTAGATTTTGTGGGCAATGTTTATTTATACAGCGGGAACTGCAAGATACCTTCTGTTATAAAAAGGATATTCTACACTTTTATGTCTATGGAGGGCTTTTTGCTTCTTTTGGCCCACCTCACCTTAAGACCATCTAGCTGACTTGTGTAATGTCGTCTACCCAAGTCTACCCCATAGAGTGCTGAATCATCTTGCTCTGATGATTTAGTTGATCTCATCAGTAAGCTGATTCATACCCATAAAGAGTATTTAAAATCAGAAAAGTTCATAATGAGGAAGGGGTAGTTTTGTTAGGTTACTAGGGGAGTGGGGGACGGAAGAGTAGGGGGGTTTTCTTCCCAGATTGTCCCCCAACAGATTTGCCGCCTTAGGTAATGAAGTGGAGAGGACACCTCGGAATTAGCATGTATAGGAGGGGCTAGCCCTTGAGCCCCCAGGGGACTGCCATCTCTGATACAAGGAGGAGGAAGAAGGGTCAGAATGCAAGGCAGTGGTAGTGGTAGGAGACTCCATTATAAGGAAGGTAGATAGGGTAATCTGCCGCCAAGACCCTACATGCGAACTGTGTGTGCCTGCCTGGTGCTAGGGTTCGGCATGTGGTGGATCGTGTAGACGAATTATTGGGTGGGGCCGGGTGTGCACCCGCGGTCTTGGTTCACATTGGTGCCAGTGACAAAGTTAGAGGTGGAGGTGAGGTCCTTAAACAGGATTTCCGAGAACTAGGGGCCAAGATAAAAGCAAGACCTCCAGGGTATGTGTTTCAGAAATACTACCGCAGCCACGTGCTAAGCCAGGGAGACAGCGGGAGCTTGGAGCATTAATCGTGGCTAAGAGAGTGGTGTAAGGAAAAGGGTTTGGGTTTATTGAGAACTGGGCAGACTTTGCTGTCGGCTACAGGCTCTTTAGTAGGGATGGTGCACCTCACTGATGGTGGTGCAGCTGTTTTAGGGGAAAGATGGCTAGAGGGTTGGAGGGGATTTTAAAACTAGGTTTGGGGGGGGAGGGTATTAGCAGTCTCACTGGGATAGATTGCCAGGAGAAAGCAGGGTGTAATAGGCCAGTGGTGGGTGGAAAGGGGGGTGGGGCTAGCATAGGGGATAGGGAGGAATGTGTATCAAAATGTACGAATAATTACAGGATCATAATCTAAAATTTATGTTTGCAAATGCAGAAGCCTGGCTGACAAAATGGGTGAATTGGAAATGATGGCATTGAATGAAAAGTATGATGTAATAGGTATAGCAGAAACGTGGTTGAACAGTTCTCACGACTGGGCTGTAAATATAGAAGGATATGCCTTGTTTAGGCAGGACAGAAAAAAAGGAAAGGGAGGAGTATGTGTTTAATGTTAAAAAAGAATTGAAGACAAATTTAAAAGAAGAGATAACTGGTGATATGGATGATAAAGTGGAGGCATATGGGTGGAATTAGGCAACAGGAAAGGGGGTAATGTCATTGTGGTGTCTGCTATAAGCCGCCAAATGCTAGCAGAGGAGGTGAGTCAACTTCATATGCAGTTGGCAAGGGCTGCAAGTTTGGGGAGTGTGCTCATTATGGGGACTTCAATTACCCTGACATTGATTGGTGTGGTGGAACTGCCATCACAGAAAAAGGCGATGAGTTCCTGAATTTGCTGCAGGATAATTTCTCTCACAGGTGGTTAGGTTCCTACTAGAAGACCTCTGTTGGATCTGGTATATCTAACATTGTGGAGCGCATTATAATATATAAGGTAACTGGAGGCTTAGGGAATAGTGCCATAAAATAGTGCGTTTGACTTTGTTTCGAAAGGAAAAGTGCGCTGGGTTAACAAAGACATTTAATTTCAGGAAAGCAAATTTTCCTAGGTTAAAAGCACTCTCAGAATGTCAACTGGGATAATGTATTACATAGTAACTGTAACATAGTAATTAAGGTTGAATAAAGACATTCGTCCATCAATCCAACCTATTCCCTTTTTTTTTTTTTTTTTTTTTTTTAACCCTACCTAAGTTGATCCAGAGGAAGCAAAAACCCCAGCTAAAAAAGGGGGGAAAAATTCCTTCCTGACTCCAAACGGCAATCGGAAGTATCCTGGATCAACCAGATCTTATGCATTAATACCAGTAATTCTCAATATTTTTTGTTTTAGAAACTTATCCAGGCTTTTTTAAAGTTATTCAATGAACTTGCCATTACCACCCTGCTGAAGACAGTTCCCCAGTTTATCACCGTTCTCACTGTAAAGAAACCTCTCCTAACTTGAAGATGAAACTTCTTTTCTTCCAACCTTAAAGGATGTCCACGAGTCCTCTGATATGACCTATTAGTAACAATGCACCAAAGAGATCACTGTATGGGCCATTAATATATTTGTATAAGGTTATCATGTCCCCACGCAACCGCCGCTTCTCCAATGTAAACAGCCCTAACTGGTCTAATCGGCCAGCATATTCAAGCCCCTCCTTCCCCTTATTAATTTAGTTGCCCTTCTCTGAACTGCCTCAATTTCCAAAGATGTCCCTTTTGTATATGGGATTCCAAAACTGCACCGCATATTCCAAATGTGGCCTTACACAGTCTTGTAAAGAGGAGAAATAATATTTTTCTCTCTTGATTCCATTCCCCTCTTATACAAGACAATATCTTGCTAGCTCTAGCTGTTGCTACCTGGCATTGTTTGCTACAGCTAAGTCTGTTATCTACCAGAACCCCCAAATCTTTTTCCATTTCAGATGCACCTAACACAGAGTTATTTAGGTGTAGGGGCACAGGGATAATTAAATCCCAAATGCATCACCTTACATTTATCTACATTGATCTCATCTGCCATTCTGCTGCCCATTTTGATAACTATCTAGGTCTGCTTGCAGCACTTGCACATCATTGAAGTTTCCAAGGCTCTGCATAATTTAGTGTCATCACAAACACAGAGCCTTGCTCTCAATGCCCCCTTCTATCATTTATAACGGATTAAACAGAAGTGGCCCCAGTACAGAACCCTGAGGAACTCCGCTTAGAACTTTAGCCCACATAGATGTAGCTCCATTACCACCACTCTCTGTTTGCGGTCCAATAACCAGTTCTCTCTATCCATGAACAAATATTTTCTTCAAGGCCAACAGTCCTCAGTTTATACATTATTCGCCTATGTGGCACAGTATCAAAGGCTTTTGCAAAATCCAAATATACCACATCCACAGCTGTGCCTGAATCTAACTTCTTACTCACTTCTTCATAAAAACCAATTAAATTTTGTCTGGCATGATCTATTTCTCATAATCCATGCTGACTACTAATAAGATGATCTCTGGAGACAAAGTCAAGGATATGATCCCTTAACAAAGTTTCCATCACCTTCCCTACCACTGATGTTAGGCTACAGTCTATAGTTACCAGGCTGTGAACGACTACCTTTTTGAATATTGGTATTACATGGCTTTTTTCCAATCCAGCGGCACATCCCCCAGCCAAAAGCGAATCTGAAAAGATGAGACACAGTGGTCTTGCTAGAACTGAAACAAGCTCTTTAAAATCCTGAGATGCAATCCATCTGGTCCTGGCGCTTTATTGATATTAAAGGGCAATTATAGTGAGAAAATTGTTTTTTTTTAATTTCTTCTAATGTATCCTATAAGTCATCCCATCCACCAGGGTACCTTTTTTTCTTTAAATTCTACATAGTCCCCGAGTATAAGCCTTTGAATATGCTGTGATTTGTAGGAGCTGCTACACCTCATCTGTCACTCAAAGGCACACACCCACACAATCCAAAGCTCCCATGCAGTACTGTCACACACTCTCTCACCCACACTATATGTACCATGTGCAACATATAGTCAAATGCTGTAGTGCTAAACACAATCAATAAACCATTAACCCAGCAATATGAGCATAACACTCTATAAAACAGTCCCCCTCCCCAAAAAAATCTTATATACATACAAAACCAGGGACTCAATGGAACACTAATACAGTATATATAATACAGTAATACAGACTATATACCAAACAAGACACACAGTGCAATCTATGAAATATATAGAAACAACTGAAATTAACAGGACAACAAGCAGTGTCACTGTGTTTGTGAAGGTCCACTACAAGCCTGCTTACACTGACTCTCTCTTCAGTGATTATGATCTCAGCTAAGCAGGGGAGAGATATGACTTTAGGTAAAAGTAATAACAATTAGCAAGTTAGAGAACAGGCAAGTTCAGTAACTACTTGTAAGAATCTCAGCACCCTATCCTCCTCTCTCCCCCTCTGCCCTCTCCCTTCAGCATTGCTACTTTATCCCACACTTTGATTGCTTGCAGTCTAGCTCTGGAAGGGAGGGGTCAACAGGATGTCAGCACTTCATTTAAGTCCTTTCAACTGACAATGCTCGGACTCTGTAAACGCCCGTCACTGCTTGAGGGGAGTAGACAAGAGAGGGGAGGGCGACTACACAGCTTGGTACAAACTTCTGCCAGTGTGAAGAAACGAAGCCACACAGAAACATGAAAGTAAGGCAGCTTATACTAAGTGATCTATACATTGTTAACAGACAGTTTTTTTTCACTATGTTGCCCTTTAACTTTGTCTAATTGATTCCGTACCATATCCTCTGTTATCCAAGTGAAAACTCTTCATTTCCTCCCTGCACATTGTTACAATCCTACTGTAAGGATTCTCAACAGTAAAAACCGATTGTAAAAAGGTTTAGCAGATTAGCCTTTCGGCATCCTCTACAACCACCTCAGCTCCATTATTTATGGTCCCACATTCTCAGTCCTCATTTTTTTACCATTTATATACTTAAAAACATCTTGGGGTTGGACTTGCTTTGTTCGGCAATCCGTATTTCATTTTCTATTTTAGCTAGTTTAATTGCTTTCTTGCACTCTTTATTACAACTTTTGAAGTCCCTGTAAGCCTGTTCTGTGCCTTCTGCTTTCAAAATTTTAAAAGCCCTTTTCTTTTTTCCATTCCCTTTTTACCTAGCATTAAGCCATGCAGGAGTGGACCTAATTTTTTTACACTTGTTACCTAAAGGTCCCGATTTGGAAATGTTATATTTTAATATCCCTTTAAAAGTGGTCCACTTGCTCAGTATCTTTACCTAGAAACAGTTTCCCCCAGTCTATGAGCAGGAGCGATCCTTTAAAAGCATAAATTAGCTTTCCTAAAGTTAAAAGTTTTTGTTAAGCCAGTGCACTTTAGTTTTCTGCAACCTATATTAAATGCCACTATATCACGGTCACTATTCCCTAAGCTTCCCATTACCTTCATCTCCAAAATGAGCTCTGGTTTTTTAATATCACCAATCCAACAACGCATTCTTTCTAGTAGGAATCTACCATCTGTGAAAGAAAATGCTCATATAGAAATTTAAGAACTTTATACCTTTTGAGGTGCTTGGCAGTTCCATTACTCCAATCTATTTCAGGGTGTTAAAATCCCCCATAACCAGAACATGCCCCATACCAGCAGCCTTCGCCAACTGCTATGGAGATTCATTTCCCCTCTTCCCCGCATTTGGCGGCTTATAACACACTCCAACAATTAATTTACCTACCTTCTTGCTTCCTGTACACAGTTCCACCCATAAGTTTCTGCCGCATCGTTTGCTCCCCCATCTATTCCATCTTTAAATTTGGCTTCAATTCTGTTTAACATACATACATACTCCTCCTCCTTTCTTATTAACTCGGTCATGTCTAAATAAGGAGTACCCTTCAATATTTACTGTCCAGTCTTGTGAATCATTAAGCCATGATCTGCTATACCAATAACATCATACCTTTCCTTTACACTATTATTTCAAGTTCGCCGGTTTTTCCAGCCAGACTCCTTGCATTTGTAAACATACATTTTAGATTATCAATTGATTTACTTCCATACATGGTCGTACATGCCTCCTTATCCTCTATGCTCCCCCCTCCTCCTTCTCCCCCTCCGTTGTGTTACTAGCCCCCAGATCCCTAACTTCTCTATCTACCCCTGTGTAGTTAAACGTTCCCTCCCCCCATACCTAGTTTAAAATCTCCTCCAACCCCCTAGCCATCTTCTCCCCCAAAACAGTTGCACCATCACCATTGAGGTGCAATCCGTCACTACTAAAGAGCCTGTAGCCAACAGAAAAGTCAGCCCGTTCTCTAAAACCCAACCAGGTAAAGTCAGGTAAAGGACTGAACAGTAGTGGACTGTGTTCAAGGGGATTTTAAGCCAGTTCACATCTAAATTTATACCTTGGGAAATAAATGTAAAAAATAAATCCGCGCCCATGTGGCTGAATTCTGATGTAAAGAGCAATGGTAAGGAAAAAAAGGCATTTAAAACCTTTAAGGCCGAGGGAACGGAAAGGGCCTTTAGGGAGTAAAAACTGTAACAAGGAGTGTAAGAAAGCAATCAACTAGCTAATTAATAATGAATTTAGATAGCTGAACAAAGCATCACAAGCCTAACCATTTTTTTAAGTATATTAATAGTAAGAAGATGAGGACTGAGAATGTGGCAACCATTAATATGGGGATAAGTTAGTTACGAGGATGGCGATAAAGCAAATGTCTTGAATAATTTCTTTTCCTCTGTAACACTATAGAAGATCCATATACAGATATCATAGAGTATAGTACAATAAAGGTATACAAGATTCAAGTGCACTTTGGTTAACCGAGGATATGGTACAGAAAGAACTAAATAAGTTAATATTAGTAAATCTCCTGGACCGGATAAAATACATCCTCGGGTACTTATGGAGCTAAGTTCAGTTTTATCTAGGCCATTGTAACCGAGGATATGGTACAGAAAGAACTAAATAAGGTTAATATTAATAAATCTCCTGGACCGGATAAAATACATCCTCTGGTACTTAGGGAGCTAAGTTCAGTTTTATCTAGGCCATTGTTTCTTCTTATTTTTGCTGATTCCCTCATGTCCGGTGATGTTCCTCTGGATTGAAAAAGGCTGATGTTATTCCAATATTCAAAAGGGTAGTCGTTCACAGCCGGGTAATTACAGGCCTGTAATTTAACTTCAGTGGTGGGGAATATCCTGGAAAGTTTTAATAGGGAACATGTTCTAGAGTATGTTTCAAGGACTGACATTATAAGTATAACCAGCATGGATTTAGGAGGAATAGATCTTGTCAAACTAACTTGCTTGCTTTTATGAGGAAGTAGTAGAAATTTAGACTCTGGTATAGCAGTAGATGTAGTTATACTTGGATTTTGCAAAGGTTTTGATACAGCCCCCCATAGGCGACTAATGAATAAGCTAAGGTCTGTTGGTCTGGGAGTCACATTTGTACTGATAGAAAATTGGTTAAAGAATAGGATGCAGAGAGTAGTTGTTATGGGGCTTCATCATTATGGACTAAGTGCTAAGTGGGGTGCCACAGGTTCTGTGTTGGGGCCGCTTCTATTTAATCTATTTATTAATGATTTGGAAGTGGGTATTGTCGCAAGGTTTCTGTGTTTGCTGACGACACAAACTTTGTCGACCATTAAAAACTTCAGAGGATGTGCTATCTTGTTCAAGGGGATCTAGATAGATTATCACATTGGGCTTCTAATTGGCAGATGAAATTCAATGTTGATAAATGTAAGGTGATGCATTTTGGACTTAAAATACTTGTGCTACTTATACTATAAATGGCCCTGTGTTAAGTGAATCCCTGTTGGAAAGGGATCTTGGAGTTTTGGTGGATAACAAACTTAAAGGTAGCAAGCTTGCCAGGCGGCAACAGCCAGAGCCAGCATGGTATTGTCTTGTATAAAGGAATGGATTCAAGGAGGAAAATGTAATTCTCCCTCTTTACAAAGCATTGGTAAGGCCTCATTTGGAATATGCATGCAATTTTGGAATCCTGTGTACAACAGGACATCTTTGAATATGAAGGGTTCAGAGAAGGGCAACTAAATTAATAAGGGGATTGGGGGAGCTTGAATATGAAGAGAGACTGGAAAAGTTACAATTATGTACGCTGGAGAAAAGGCCGCTTGCGTGGGATTATGATTACTGTGTTAAATAACATTAACGGCCATACAATACTATCTGGGGCATTGTTCACCAAGAGAACATGTCAAAGGACACGAGGACATCCCTTAAGACTTGAAGAAAAAAGGTTTAGGCTTCAAGCTCGGAAAGGGTTTTTCACTGTGAGAACGGTAAGGCTATGGAACTGTCTTCCGTGGACGTTGTAATGGCAGGTTCATTGGTCAGTTTCAAAAAAAGCTGGATGGTGTTCTGCAAACAAGGAATGTTGCAAGTTACTGGTATTGATTCATAGTAGAGTTGATCCAGGGAAAATTTCCGATTGCCACTTGGAGTCAGGAAGGAATTTTTTCCCCCTTCATAAATTTGGTGGGGGGGTTTTGCCTTCCTCTGGATCAACAGTTAGGCAGGAAATGAGGATATTGCTAGATGGGTTGGACTGGATGGACGTATGTCTTTATTCAACCTCAAATACTATACTATACTATACTATAATATGCCTTTTGGAACTTTATGAGTTTGAGCAACTTGAACTATTCAAACTGGTTAGTTTTTTGGACTCGTGGCTGTATTTTCGGTAATTATCAAAAATTCGATAATTATCGAATTTATGGTCGTTCACTAACCCTAGAATGTACCATTTGTTTTCGCTAACCCTCGAATGTACCATTCATAAGCCGGGAAGGATCATTTGTTCGTGTACCATTCGCTAACACAGGGAAGATTGTTCGTTCATTAGATATCCTCAATGTACAGTTCGCTAACACGGAAGAATCGTTGTTCGATAATCATCGAATATACCGTTCGCTAACCCGTAGATATAACCTAGTAAAATAATAACCATATAATAACCTAGTAATATAATAACCATATAATAACCTGGTGTTATATGGTTATTGTATGACTGGGTTATTATATGACACGTTATTATATACCATATATAGTCAACCCATATAATAACCTAGTAATATTATAACCTAGTCTTATAATCACCATAAAATAACCTAGTATATAATAACCATAGAATAACCTAGTTATAATATCCATTTAATAACCTGGTTATTATATTACTAGGTTATTATATGGTTATATATATAGTATATAATAACCATATATTAACCCAGTAATATAATAACCTGGTTATTATATAACTAGATTATATGGTTATTATACCCATATAATAACCTTGTAATAACCATATAATAACCTAGTAATAACCATATAATAACCTAGTAATCTAATAACTATATAATAAAGGATTGTTGTTTGTTCGATGATGTACCGTCGCTAACACAGGGAAGATCGTTTGTTCGTTCGATAATCCTCCATGTACCGTTCGCCAACACAGGTGATAGTGACATGTTCCCCAGACCATTTCCCAGGTGCCACAGCCATTTACAGTAAGTTACCATTGTTAGTTTAGCTGTAAATCACTCGGACTTTTCAAATTTACTCTCCCCCACAGACTGATGGGTCCGAATTCGAACTTTCTCTGAATGTAGGTAGGAGGGATACATTGTCCCCCCACATTATAATTGTTTTGGATCTGAACCGAACTTTATTACATCTACAAATAACTCAAATGGTCTTTGTTTTACAGAAAATATGGACTGTTTTTTCCCCAATCATTCATCATTGTAGAAATGAATCAATAATGGGAATTACCATCTTTAACAAACCCAACCCCCCAAATCTCTTTTATTTGATAAAGTTAGTTCTATGCTTGAAACCAATATCTGGGCTTTCCTCAGCCTGTGGACACCTTAGTGGGAGAGACTTGCACGGAAACCAAAGTGTTTATCTCCAAAGCGTCTACGTTCCTGGCCATCCTCAGGCAGCACACAATGGGTTAACTTTCCTGCCAGCTGGGACAGAAGAAAAATAACTCCACTCCCCAAACTTATAAGTAGTCTCCACCCCCAGCTCCCATTGGTCTATTTCTGAACTGAAATAGGAGTGAACTCTGGGCTGCTTCTGGCATTTTCTTACCTCTAAGGTCGAGATCCTGGCTGTTGTGATGGTCGTGGACCTTCTCAACCTGGGTCCACCGACAAGATCCTCCCTCTCGCTCCTTATTGTTGGAACGCACTTCCAAATGCAGAGGTGCCACAATTGTGTTTGCGCGTGACGTCACAGACGTGCGTCTGACGCCATAGCGCCTGGATGCCCGCGAAATTTCAAATAGCCGGTTTGTACTGGGAACCTTTGCCCTGTACACGCAGTTGTGTCTCTGCTACGGTACTGGGTCTACCCTAGCTGTTTTTTGCCGGCTGCCTTATGGAGTTTACGTCGGAGGGGAGGTGGTGAACGTATCTCCTCTGTTGCTTCAAGATTTTTAAAGAGATATGACATTTTAAAGATGGTTTACCCTGGTATCTTTTTCAGCCAGAGTTCTCATTCTGGGGGAGGTACTAAGAAGAGAAGCAGAAGGAGAAGGATATAGATCTATGCAAACCTGTGTAACCCTGCTAGCGATGGAAAGCTCTTGTGCAAGGAATGCATTAGAGAGATTTGGAGAGAGGAAGATGAAAGAGAGGATTTCAATCCCAGATGACCGAAGTCGAAGCCTGTTGAGAAGGAGGATATTCTCGGATGGATTACCCAGGAGGTTGCTCAGGTATGAAAGAGTCGGCCTCAAAGGGACACCCTTCTACCTCGGCATCATAGATTCCCTAGAGAAGATCAGATAAGGGGGGGGGGGGGGGCGTGGTGAACACCCGACAAATGGCAGCTTAGCCTGAGGCTTAATTGTAGCTGTTGTAGCTATTTAGCTACACACACCGACAACTGAGTGCCGACCGGCAGCTAACAAACCTAAACCCAACTGGAATGGTAAACATACCAGAAAAGGAGATCCCAAAACTCCCCGCTTGGACGATTCTTTCCAAAGAACAGAGGGCATGGACTCCCAGGCCGACAGCTTGGCGACATCTTCTCCCGCCTCGATGCGCGAACCTGGAGAGGAACAACCTCTGACAGCACAGATCCTAGAGCAACAGCTCTCTGCCTTTTCACAAAAGATCACCAATACACTAACAGGAACTGCAAAGCAGTATAGCAAGGCTTAAAACAGACCTCGCGCAGCTAGGAGAACGCACCACGCGCATGGAGGACAGAAATGGATGAACTAACCGAATTCGTCCAACGTCTTGATACTTCACACGACTCTTTAAGGTCAAAATGGAACAACTGACCCTCCAACAGGAAACCTCGAAAAGCGAGAAGAAGGCAAAACATTCGCATTCGAGGATTCCGGGCAATGTCGCAGATGACGACTTCCCAAATACTTACTGGACTTGTTCCCACATAGAGCCCCCCAACCCCACCCAAGAGTGGAAATGGGATAGGGCCCATTGAGCACTGGGCTTAGACCCACAAACAGCAACACCCCAAAGATGTCCTAATAAAACTGCATTATTACACCAGTAAAAAGACTCTTATGCAGGCTAGCAGAAATCAACAAACTACCCTTCTCAAGGGGAACATCTACAACTATTCAGTGATCTCTCCCCACTTACTCTAGCAAAAAGGAGACAGATGAGCCCAATCACACCGTACTACGAAAATGGAGTCAATACAAATGGGGCTTCCCTTCCGCCTGATGATACAACGCTCAGGAAAACAATTTTCAGCAAGAACAACCTACCGAAGCAAGCCGTCTCTTAACAAAAATGGATGTCATCCCCACCTAAGAAAGCAACCCTCCAACTCCCAGGAAGCTCACTGGGACAGTATGGGAAAGACTCCCAAAACGCACCTTTCAATCCAAGGGAAGGAACCTCCACGTACATAGTCCAGGAGACTGACACCCTATCCTGATCCCCGATACCCCTATATCTGTCCTCATGGCAGATACTTATCTTAAGATCTAATACAAAACCAGCAAGTGGTTCTCTGCAACTTGTACTCTCCAAACTCAAGCAAATAATAGATAATAGATATAGATAGATACAGAATAGATAGATAGATAGATAGATAGATAGATAGATAGATAGACGTAGAAGGATAGATAGATAGATACATAGATAGATAGATGAGAGATATTTGATAGATAGATGATAGACAGTAGAAGGAAAGATAATGATACATAGATAGATAACAGATAGATGATAGATATATGATAGATAGAATAGATGATAGACAGTAGAAGGATATATAGATAATTATAGATAGATTGATAGATAGTATAGACAGTAAAGGATAGATAGATTGATAGTAGATGATAGACAGTAGAAGATAGATAGATAGATGAATAGATAGATAGATGATGATGATGATAGATATATAGATGATAGATAGATGATAGATATATGATAGATGATAGATAGATAGATAGATAGATGATAGATATATAGATAGATAATGATAGACATAGAAGGATAGATAGATACCTAGATGATGATAGTATAGAGATAGATAGATATATGATTGAGTAAGGATGAATAGATATTTAGATAGATAGATGAAGTAGATATTGATACATAGATGATGATAGATAGGATAGATGATATATAGATAGATAATGAGGACATAGAAGGATAGATAATATACATAGATAATGACAGATAGATGATAGATATATAGATAGATAGATGATTGACAGTAGAAGGATGATAGATAATTATAGATAGATAGATGATAATAGATATAGATGATGACAGTAGATAGATAATTATAGATAGATAGATAGATGATAGATAGATAATGATATATAGATGATAGATGATTGATTGACAGTAGAAGGATAATAGATAATTATAGATAGATGATAGATGATGATAGATGATTGACAGTAGAACGATAGATATTATAGATAATAGTAGATAGAGGGAGGTACATTAAACATGGTTGCACTTTAACTCATACACAGGACACACAAAACCCACTGAATGTAACCAGGCACCACACCGACAACAGCAGCAGCGGATAAGAACAGAGCAATGTTTGTGAAGGTTCTCATTCATCCAGGTCATGGTATATCTGTTGTATTCAATTAGATCAACTGGACTTGAAATGTAGTTCTTGAAGACGTTTCGCTAGTCATCCGACTGGCTTTCTCAATTCAGAATGACTTGTACAAGAATCTGTGGCAATTATGTACCCTGGAAAATCCCAATTTTTCCCAAAATCCCAAGTTTAAACACCTTACTCTGGGCGTTCCTATAACACCTCTTAGCCACTATCCAATCACACCCTTAACACCTGGCTGTGATATGCTAATTGGGATTTTCCAGGGTACGTAATTGCCACAGATTCTTGTACAAGTCATTCTGAATTGAGAAAGCCAGTCGGATGACTAGCGAAACGTCTTCAAGCACTACATTTCAAGTCCAGTTGATCTAATTGAATACAACAGAAAAAGCAGAGCAATGTTGATTTATTGTGACAGACACTGACCTCTCTGCTTTCAGCCGCTAGTCTTTCTTGTACTGGGCAGTCAGTGAGGAAGCACGCTGGCTCACTGAACAACATAAGTCGAGAGAGAGGCTCTGCATACACAACTTTCAGCCGGGAACAGAGAGGCTTAGATGACATTGGTTGGAAACGGCCGGAAGTCCCGCCCAAATCCCACTTCCGTTTTTTTTTTTTTCCTACTTCAAAACGGGACTTAAAGGGACAGTGCGGGATTTACTGTATGTGCCGGGACGGCGTGATCACCCGAAAATGGGAAAATCCCGCCAAAAAACGGACGGTTGTGAGCTATGCAGTTGTATAGAATTTACATCACAATTTCTGGACCTATAGTAGTTCAAACTAATGTCGTTTTGCCCATGGAAATCGTAGCTTCTTCATTCAGAGGTGTTGATAATGTGACCAAAATTTGCTGAATTATCAACCCTTGGACTATAGAACAAAGTTGGTCCAATGATATCTTTCATAACTCGTGATCACATGGTCAGGTATCCCACCCCTCCCGGGAGTCTCCCTGATTTTGGGTGGTCTCCCGCACACCCGCGAGACCAACCCAAAGTCCCGTGTCCGAACCTGAGAGTCCGCCTCCGAACCCATTCTTTCTTCTGGCCACGCCTCCTACACAATGCAAAAAAAAAGCACAGCAATGTGGCCTAGCCCTAAGGCTAGGCTACCCTAACCCTAAGCGCTAGGCCACACTGCTGCGGGTTTTTTTTGCATTTGCGCGTGCATTTTTTTCAGATCATTGAAAATGTGGCAACGCACCAAAACGCGCATTTTCGGGGTGCTTTGCGTTTGCGATATGCGTTCCGCATTTTAAATCGCAATCACATTCGTTTTTCATATCTTAAGAAAAAAATGCATGCACAAACGCAATGAAATTGCATGAGATTGCATTGCAGTGTTGCCGTGCCCTTATAGAGCATGGTGGGAAAATATAATGACCCTGATCTTAACACAGCTCTGTGTAATGCATTTCTTAGCTTGTTTTATACAGACAGCTGAATCAACACACTCTCTTCCCCTCGACATTCCCTTTAATAAGGTACCTGATAGGAAGCATTGCACAGACGTGCAAATCATTTTCACTTCACTATCCCCCCTGCGTTCTGCCCCATGTGCTTTCTATAAAACACTCTCCTACCCTCCACATTCCCTTTAATAAGGTACACTGATGAGAACTGCATTGCACAAGCTGTGCTAAGTTCAGTTCACTTCACTATCCTCCCCTACATTTCTGCACCATGTGGTTTCTATAAAACACACTCTTCCTCCCTCCAACATTCCCTTTAATAAGGTACACTGATGAGAAATGCATTGCAGAGCTGTGCTAAGTTCAGGTTCACTTCACTATCCTCCCCCTACAGTTCTGCACCATGTGGTTTCTATAAAACACTCTTCTACCCTCCAACATTCCTTTAATAGGTACACTTGAGAAATGCATTGTACAGAGCTGTGCTAAGATCAGTTTTCACTTCACTATCCCCCCTACAGTTCTGCACCATGTGGTTTCTATAAAACACACTCTTCCTACCCTCTACGATTCCCTTTAATAATACACTGATGACGAAATGCATTGCACAGAGCTGTGCTAAGATCAGTTTCACTTCACTATCCACCCCTACAGTTCTGCACCATGTGGTTTCTATAAAACACACTCTTCCTTCCCCAACATTCCCTTTATAAGGTACACTGATACCTTTAAGGAACACTTTCCACTAATATTGCTACAGCTGACAGGAGAGCTAAGCCCTTCACACTACGGGCCATATTTAAAAGGTGGTACGCCTCTTTAGCGATCGTTATGGCGATAGTTATTTTATATTTGCTAGGTAATCTTGTAAATTACGATAGCCCGTATATCATTACGGTAGTTTACTGCATGGTCTACTACTGCCACGTCGTACAGTAACGAAAGCCAGTGGTATCGCAGTTTTTGAATATGGCCCTCCAACAATACATGGCAGGTGAAACATACAAAGACACAGGTCTGTAACTGTGAATAGTGCAGGTTTATTGCAAAACATGCGTGCTACATGTTTCTGACCCACTTGTCCTTCCTCAAGTGCTTGAGTGGGTCTGAAACATGTAGCACGCATGTTTTGCAATAACTTGCAATGTTCACACGCTACAGACCTGTGTGTTGTATGTTTCACCTGCAACTTATTGTTTAATATATGGGATTTGGGTGGAGTGAAAGCTGTAGGTGAGACATTCATTATTTCCAGATCTGGACACGGTAGATACCCAGACCTATATTCATCACACTACAACACTGCTACTAGGAATCTATATACAACCTATATCCATCACACTACAACCCCTACTAGGAATCTTATACAGACCTATATCCATCACACTACAACTGCTACTAGGAAATCATATACAGACCTTATACATCACAAACTACAACACTGCTACTAGAAATCATATACTACAGACCTGTATCCATCACACTACAACACTGCTACTAGGAAATCTATATACACCATATCCATCACACTACAACACTGCTACTATGGAAATCTATATACAGACCTATATACATCACACTACAACACGCTACTAGGAAATCATATACAAACCTTATCATCACACACACTCACTAGGAAATCTATTACAGACCTATATCATCACACTACAACACTGCTACTAGAAATCTATATACGACCTATATCCATCACACTACAACCACCGCTACTAGGAAATCTATATACAGACCTATATCCATCACACTACAACACCGCTACTAGGAAATCTATATACAGACCTATATCCATCACACTACAACACCGCACTAGGAATCTATATACAGACTTATCATCCACACACTACCAAACAACCCTGCTACTAGGAAATCTATATCAGACCTATATCCATCACACTACAACACTACAACTGCTACTAGGAAATCTATATACAGACCTATATCATCACACTACAACCTGCTACTAGGAAATCTATATACAGACCTATATACATCACACTACAACACTGCGCACTAGGAAATCTATATACAGACCTATATCACACACTACACACCGCTACTAGGAAATCTATATACAGCCTATACCATCACACTACAACACCCAACTAGGAAATCTATATACACCTATATCCATCACACTCCACACCTACTAGGAAATCTATATACAGACCTATATACATACACTACAAACACGCTACTAGGAAATCTATATACAGACCTATATCCATCACACTACACACACCACACTAGAAATCTTATACAGACCTATATCCATCACACTACAACACCTGCTACTCAGAAATCTATATACAGACCTATAACATCTCACACTACAAACACCCATACTAGGAAATCTATATACAACCTATATCCATCACACTACACACCGCTACTAGGAAATCTATATACAGACCTATATACATCACACTAAAACAACCTACTAGGAAATCTATATAACACCTATAATCCTCAACTACACACCGCTACTAGAAATCTATATACAGACCTATATCCATCACACACAACACCCGCTACTAGGAAATCTATATACAGACCTATATCCTCACACTACAACCCGCTACTAGGAAATCTATATACAGGCCTATATCCATCACACTACAACACCGCTACTAGGACATCTATATACAGACCCTATATCCATCACACTACAACACTGCTACTAGGAATCTATATACAGATCTATATACATCCACACTACAACACTGCTACTAGGGAAACTATATACAGACCTATATCCATCACACTACAACACACGCTACTAGGAAATCTATATCAGACTATATCATCACACTACAACACGCTACTAGGAATCTATATACAGACCATATCCATCACACACAACACTGCTACTAGGAAATCTATATCAGACCTATATCCATCACACACAACACCTACTAGGAAATCTATATACAGACCTATATACAATCACACTACAACACTGCTACTAGGAATCTATATACAAACCTATATCCATCACTATACAACCCATGCTACTCAGAAATCTATATACATACCTATATCCATCACACTACAAACACGCTACTAGGATCTATATACAGACCTATATACATCACACTACAACACTGCTACTAGGAATCCTACAGATCTATTACATCCCACACACACACTGCTACTAGAATCTATACCAACCTATACATCACACACACAACTGCTACTAGGAAATCTATATACAGACCTATATCATCACACTACAACACCATACACAGGAAATCTATATACACCTATATCCCTCACACTACAACACCTGCTACTAGGAAATCTATATACAGACCTATACCCATCACACTACAACCCGCTACTAGAAATCGATTACAAGCCTATATACCACCACTACAACACTGCTACTAGGAAATCTATATACAGACCTAGATACAATCACACTACAAAAAACACCCTACTACTAGGAAATCTATATACAGACCTATATCATCACACTACAACACCAGCTACTACGGAAATCTATATACAGACCTTATCCATCACACTACAACACGCTACTAGGAAATCTATATACAGACCATATCCATCACACTACAACACTGCTACTAGGAAATCTATATACAGACCTATATACATCACACTACAACACACACCGCCTACTAGGAAATCTATATACAGACCTATTTCCATCACACTACAACACTGCTACTAGGAATCTATATCAGACCTATATCCCCTCACACTACAACACCTGCTACTAGAATCTATATACAGACCTATATCCATCAACTACAAACACTGGCTACTAGGAAATCTATATCAGACCTCTATATCACACTACAAACCTGCTACTAGGAAACTCTATATACAGACCTATATCATCACACTACAACCTGCTACTAGGAATCTATATACAGACCGTATATCCATCACTACAACACCGCTACTAGGAATCTATATACAGACCTATATCATCACACTACAACACCTGCTACTAGAAATCTATATACAGACCTATATCCATCACACTACAACACTGCTACTATGAAATCTATATACAGACCTATATCAATCACACTACAACACCTGCTACTAGGAAATCTATATACAGACCTATTCCCATCACACTACAACACTGCTACTAGGAATCTATATACAGACCTATATCATCACACTACAACACTGCTACTAGGAAATCTATACACAGATTCTATATACATCACACTACAAACACTGCTACTAGAAATCTATATACAGACCTATATCCATCACCTACAACACGCTACTAGGAAATCTATATACAGACCTAGTACCTCATCATTCCTCACAGCTACAACACTGCTACTAGGAAATCTATATACAGACCTATATACATCATCAACTACACACCACTGCTACTAGGAAATCTATATACAGACCTATATCCATCACACTACACACTGCTACTAGGAAATCTATATACAGACTATTCCATCACACTACAAACACTGGCTACTAGGAAATCTATATACAGACCTATATCCATCACACTACAACCCCGCTACTATGAAATCTATATACAGACCTTCATCCATCACACTACAACACTGCTACTAGGAAATCTATTACAGACCTATATACATCACACTACCAACACACTGCTACTAGGAAATCTATATACAGACCTATATACACACACACACAACACTGGTCTTTTACTTAGGAAAAATTCTATATACAGAGAGAAATATTTAAAAAATATCTGCAGCAAAATATGTTTGGTTTTGTATGTTGTGTCCCCATCATATCTGTTATATACTGTGTATATACTGTGTCCCCGTCATATCTGTTATATACTGTGTATATACTGTGTCCCCATCATATCTGTTATATACTGTGTATATACCGTGTCCCCATCATATCTGTTATATACTGTGTATATACTGTGTCCCCATCATATCTGTTATATACTGTGTATATACTATGTCCCCATCATATCTGTTATATACTGTGTATATACTGTGTCCCCGTCATATCTGTTATATACTGTGTATATACTGTGTCCCCGTCATATCTGTTATATACTGTGTATATACTGTGTCCCCGTCATATCTGTTATATACACAGTATATAACAGATATGACGGGGACACAGTATATACAC
>JAACNH010000855.1:40171-61261 GCA_019447015.1 Hymenochirus boettgeri | reverse complement strand
TCACCAAACCAAAACAAAAAGCGTCCCCAAAGTACGTTATCATGTTATCTCC
Source organism: Hymenochirus boettgeri (assembly GCA_019447015.1). Lineage (NCBI taxonomy): Eukaryota > Metazoa > Chordata > Amphibia > Anura > Pipidae > Hymenochirus > Hymenochirus boettgeri. The sequence goes on along the minus strand of JAACNH010000855.1, from coordinate 61,209 downwards.
GTGTCCCGTCGCCTACATCTGTTCACACATACCGCTGTACCCCAGATACGTATCTTTTATATACCCGTCCCCCGTCGTATTGTTATATACCGGTCCCCGTCGTATCTTGCCCATACCGCGTCCGCCCCCGATACTGTTATACCGGCCTCGTATCTGTTTATACCGTGTCCCCGCGTATCTGTCATACCGCGTCCCCGTCGTATCTGTTTATACAAGTGGTCCCCGTCGTATCTGTTTATATCCGTGTCCCCATCATATCTGTTTATTTAGGTAAGTCAACAATTCATTAGTTCTTTTTTTGGGTCAAAACCATTCAATACCTTGAACACGGAATTATCTGGTGCCGTCTTCTCTTTTATTCAGCAAGAGGGGAGTAGGTAGTAGGTGCAGCACAAAATTAGACAGGTAGTTCCCACCCCCAAGTAATAAGGTGCCCTAGGACACTAGTACTAGTAGGTAGGTAGACGATAGACCCAAGCAGACAAGTAGGTATGTAGCCAGCCCCCAGAGTAGGTAGGCCCCAGCACAACATTAGGTAGCCACCTCAAATAAGGTAGGCAGGCCCCAAGTAGGTAGGTGAACCCCAGCACACAATAGGTAGGTACCCCCTAAAAACGCACTCTCACAAATCACAAGATACGCTTAAGTATGTCCCACCCCCCCCTCCCTCCCAAAACCTGTTCTAGCGGAGCGGAGCTGTCTTACTTTTGTTGATCGTGGCAATTTCAAGCAGAGAGTGTCAGTGTCTGGACTCAGCACAATTACATCAGGAATCAGGATGTCACTGATTGGTCCCAGTCCCAGCTGTTCCGGTGCAAGTGACATGGTAGGAGCTGTCGGCAATTGTTTCGCTGGCTACTGTCAGCAGTTGTGAACACAGGATGGCCTTACAAACAAGTGGGCCCCCTCACACCACTTTCATACACTCTCACACCCACACCCTCACTCTCACCACACCACTTCTCCACACCACACACCCACACAAACACACTCTCTCTCACACACACACACACACACACACACCACCTCACACCCACCACTCTCTCTACACACACTCTCACATCTCACACTCTCCACACCACACACACTCTCGCACACACTCTCTCACACACACACACACACACACCCCCCACTCTCACTCACACACACCCCTCACTATCTCACACACTCTCACTCACCACACACTCTATTTCACACTTTACATAACCACACGTCTTACCACACACACACACTCTCACACAAACCACAGTCTCTCTCTCTCCCTCACACACACCCTCTCTCTCACACACACACACAACCACACCATAGTTACCAACCAGAGTCTCTCACCCATACAGTCCTCTCTCCTCACACCCTTACACAACCACACAGTCTCTCTCTCTCATACACACACACACACACTTTCACACACACTCTCTCTCACACATCACTACATTACACAACCAGTCTCTCTCTCACACCTCTCACACAACCACACACTCTTAAACACACACACACACACACTCTCTTACACAACCACACACACTCTTACACAACCAGTCTCTCACGCACACACACAGTCTCTCTCTCACACACTCTCACACCACCACACACACTTCTCTCACACACCACCACAACACACAACCTCACACAAACCCACACACAACTCTCCTCGCACACACACACTCTCACAACCACACCTTACACACACCACACACACACTTACACAACCACAAGTCTCTCTCTCTCACACACACACACACCTCTCACACACAACACACACACACACACTCTAAACACACACACTCTCACAAAACCACACCACACACACACTCTCAGACAACACACCCTTAGTGTCAGAGTCAGCAGTAGGGATCCGGACAAGACCTGCAGGCTGCAGCAACAGAAGCTCCCATGATGCTTCCTACATTCTGCACTCACCACAGGTGACAGTCGCAGCTTCCTTCCTTCTGTAAAAGTTGTTTCTTGGGTTGCTGTTGCTCACTTGCTCTGACCGATAATCCCTTTACTTGTCTGGCGCTGGCGGACAGATGAGGAAGTAGCGCTGTAGCAATGGATTTGTCTCCCTGCTGATTGGCTTGATGATAACCGGTTGAGCTCTGGACACGTATGTTATGCGAGATGTGACTAGCCAATCATGGATTTTTTTTCCCTGCCTCTGTCTATTGGCTGATTTGTCCTAGTCGCATAACTGGTATCACTTACGCGGTCTGGAGCTCAACCGTCTATCAGCAATCAGCGGGAGCAAATCCACTGCTACAGCGCTTCCTTTTCATCTTCCACCAGCCTGCGAGTAAAGTAAATGCAATTAACAGCGCACATAAAAGGGGGTAATTTTTTTTTTACAGATTGCCGCCTTTTAAAATACCCAGATGCGTGCGCCATGAGCAATCTTTTCAGATTGCTTCATGGTAAGGACGGCGCTGGGACAGAAAAAAGAGGGGGAAGCATAACCAAAACTTTGTTAAGAGGAATGCCATTGGATCTGGAAATCATACGTTATCCCCCAGAGGTCTAACGACAATGGAATATGAATTGCTTCCTTAAGATTTGTATTATTGGTTACTGATATTCCTCCTTTTTACTTTTCTCTACAGATAACCGGCTGGGAAATGACACTGAACTGAATATTGGTATGGCTGGAACCCACTGGTTGGTCTATAACTATATAGAATTTCTGGATCTTCTACATTCTTTGGATCCTTACTGGACATTGGCTCTTCCCAGAAATGGATTATATTGGACCTATATGTGCCCGCAGGGGGTGGGGTCACTTGAATCTCCCACTGGAGATCATTGACTCCCCGCACTTCACAGGCGGAGCCTGGAATGTGGGTGTGGTTGTGTTTTTCATAATTGTGTATTGCACTGTTTCCAAGTATCTGATGAAGGGTGGCTAGGCCCCCGAAACGTATTACACTTTCAATAAATGGGTTAAGGACCCTTTTCACCCATTGGATGTGTGCGGTCACTATTCTTTTCAATTTACTTCACTAAGGACGTGGCAGAACGTTCAGGTGACCAGCACCACCAGGAAATCAACTAGTGGCACATGCTAGTGCCTTGGTGTGTACAAAGCCTGAGGCCTTGACATCGCCAATGTTTCCCTTATCAAGCAAAAAATTTGGATAGTAATTAAAAATCAAAGTGCGACCAAATGGGCAAGGCAGGCAGAGTGGCTCGGTCCATTTAGTCCCTCAAATTTATACCCAGTCTCAGCTTACGTAGAGTTCTTGGCCATCGGCCTAATCCCCCCACCCCTCTAATATCACCAGATGAGTATCATCTCCAAGATTCAATTTATAACAATCCTCCGGAGATGTATCTCTCCTCTGGGCCTAGATTCCCCGATTCTACAAGTCCCCCTCCTTCCGAATCGGGGCTGCCACACAAGCTTCCTTGCTGGCTTGTCAGCGAGAAGATTCAAAAATCGTAGATGGGATTCGATAAGGTTTAAGTCATATGTCCGTACTCCAATGGTTGAACATGTTCTCTAATTCTCTTTCAGGTAAATTACCAACAAACATTTGGATCATTGGACTTTTGTATTCTTGGCCCAACCGCAGAGCAAAATAAAGATGCTCGGTACCAATCTCTCATTCCCCTTGAGCAAGTTAAGATTTATTGGTTGGTATCAGAGGCGCCAGATGGCAAGATTTGTTTTCTATATTATCTCAGTTATTCATTAAATGGGGCCAGCCGAACATCATAGTTATCCCGTAGGTGGGAATGAGATTTGCTCAGACTCATTAGGAAATATTTATCCCAGTTAAGAATATGCTTCCTGGACTATAATCGCCGTGGTCGGAGATAGTGCCGAGGCATTTATGGTACTCAACCAATCTTGAAACCTCTGGATAATGCAGGAAAAAAGCTAACTATCAAATTAGTAAGTTTCTGATGAGTATTGATATTATTACTTACCGCATGTGGATCTGGAGAAGGGGGATTGGTCTGTATCGCAGCGACCAAATCCATCTGTCCGGAGTGGGCTTGGATATCCAAAATCTGATAGAAAAATGTTTAATGAAATGGAGGTGGCCAAGGATGTTTGACAGGAGATAGACGAACATACTTGGCGTGGTCGGTTTGTATTAAAGTGTAATGGGACTGGTGCCCTTAAGGGATCAGTGACCTTTGATTTTATATATAGTGGTAAATAGGCTGCCTGAGTTCGCAGACTGGCTAAGTTGGCATTTAAGTTGATTAAGAAAGAAAATGCTTTGTTAAGTGTAAATGTATTTGAGTTAAATAAAGCTTTAGGCTTTGATCAAATTGTGTAGCGTGTAGACCCATTCTCACAGCATACTGGGTTCACCTACCTCCCATAAATGTATGCCCTGTTCCCACTGATAAGAACAGATACTACATTTGATCTTAGCCAAAAGGCTGAGAAGCGAGAACCAGTCTTCCTAATGAGCAACAATTAAGATCTCATCAGAGAAAGATGATTCATCACTCTATGGGGGTACGACTTGGGTAGACATTACACAAGTCAGCTAGAGGTGCTTTAAGGAGAGGTGGGCCAAAAAGAAGCAAAAAGCCCTCCATAGATCTAAAATGTAGAAATCTTCTTTTAAACAGAAGGTATCTTGCAGTCTCACCGCTGTATAAATAACATTGCCTACAAAATCTAAATGAAGGCCAGTTTCCTACCTTTAAAAACGAGCCATCAACCACCTCTCTACGTGCTCCACAGCCAAGATACACGAAAGGACTGACCAGAAAGTTAAGGGTGGGAGGCTGACATGTGACATTCCTAGGCTTCTCCTGCACAGTGCCGCCGGCGAGCACAGCCTCAGACTCCCTCAGTGTGTGAGGGAGACAGGAATTCCCTCCTCCTCTCTGCTGTGTGAAGGACCTGCTGCAAGAGGTAAGGAATCTAACAGCCCTTCTGTCTCACTATGTGAAAACAGCCTTTTCAGGCAGAGTTCTCACGCCTGAAAAAAAGGCTGTTTTCCACAGAGTTTTAGGGGGGAGGTGTGGTAGAGGGGTGTCAGAGTGGCCACAGCGCCTGGGGGCCTTAGGCACCCGCAGTGGGCGGGGCTTAGGCACCACGAGTGGGCGGGGTCACATGGGGCTGTAGGGGAATGGCCCATGGGGGGCCTGCAACTGGAGGGACCATGGGGTACATGAGTGTGGAGGGACAGGGAGGCTGCAAAGGGGAGAGACACAGGACGATGTAATTGTAAAAATGTAAATTTCTTCAAAACTAAAAAATAAAAGAATGGAAATAATTGAAAACTCTCAGGACAGCAATTCTATCAATTTAACTAAAGTCTTTTTAGACCACAGTTCCTCTTTAGTCCCGAACCCTAGGGAAATTTTGCATTTATATTTTGCATACTCTGGGGAACCTGGGAGTTTTTTCCTCTTTTTTTTAGATTTTGTGGGCAATGTTTATTTATACAGCTGTGAGACTGCAAGATACCTTCTGTTATAAGAAGGATATTCTACACTTTATGATCATGAGGGCTTTTTGCTTCTTTGGGCCCACCTCACCTTAAGCCATCTAGCTGACTTGTGTAATGTCTACCCAGTCGTACCCCCATAGAGGCTGAATCACTTGCTCTGATGTTTGTTGTATCTCATCAGTAGCATGATTCATACCCATAAGAGTATTTAAATCAGAAAAGTTCTAATGAAAGGAGGGGTATTTTTGTTAGGGTTTACTAGGGGAATGGGGACGAGAAGAGTAGGGGGGCTTCTTCCCAGATTGTCCATCCCCAACAGATATTTCGCCTTAGGTAATGAAGTGAGAGGAGGACCTCGGAATAGCATGTATGAGGGGGCTAGTCCTTCTTAGCACCCAGGGGACTGCCATCTCTGATACCAGAGGAACGAAAAAAGGGTCAGGAATGCAAGGCAATGTGGTAGTGGTAGGAGACTCCATTATAAAGGAAGGTAGATAGGGTAATCTCGCCAAGACCCTACATGCCGAACTGTGTGTTTGCCTGCCTGGTGCTAGGTTCGGCATGTGGTGGATCGTTTAACCGATTATGTGGGTGGGGCCGGTGTGACCCGGCGGTCTTGGTTCACATTGGTGCCAGTGACAAAGTTAGAGGTGGAGGTGAGGTCCTTAAACATGAATTTCCGAGAACTAGGGGCCAAGATAAAGCAAGGACCTCCCGGGTGTGTTTTTTCAGAATACTACCCCCAGCCACTGCTACTTCCAGGGAGACAGCGGAAGCTTAGGAGCATTAATGCGTGGCTAAGAGAGTGGTGTAAGGAAGAAGGGTTTGGGTTTTATTGAGAACTGGGCAGACTTTGCTGTCGGCTACAGCTCTTTAGTAGGGATGGGTTGCACCTCCTGATGGTGGTGCAGCTGGTTTTTAGGGGAGAAGATGGCTAGAGGGTTGGAGGGGATTTTAAACTAGGTTTGGGGGGAGGGTATTGCAGTCTCACTGGATATATTGTCCAGAGAAAGCAGGGTTAGATAGGCCCAGTGGTGGGTGAAGGGGGTGGGGCTAGCATAGGGGATAGGGAGGAATGTGTATCAAAATGTACAATAATTACAGGATCATAATCTAAATGTATGTTTGCAAATGCGAGAAGCCTGGCTGACAAAATGGGTGAATTGGAAATGATGGCATTGATGAAAAGTATGATGTAATAGGTATAGCAGAAACGTGGTTGAACAGTTCTCACGACTGGGCTTTAAATATAGAAGGATATGCCTTGTTTAGTCAGGACAGAAAAAAAAGGAAAGGGGGAGGAGTATGTTTTATGTTAAAAAAGAATTGAAGCAAATTTACAAGAAGAGATAACTGTGATATGGATGATAAAGTGGGGCAATATGGGTGGAATTAGGCAACAGGAAAGGGGGTAATGTCATTGTTGGTGTCTGCTATAGCCGCCAAATGCTAGCAGAGAGGAGGTGAGTCAACTTCATATGCAGTTGGCAGGGCTGCAAGTTTGGAGTGTGCTCATTATGGGGACTTCATTACCCTGACATTGATTGGTGTGGTGAAACTGCCATCACAGAAAAAGGCGATGATGTTCCTGAATTTGCTGCAGGATAATTTTCTCTCACAGTGGTTTAGGTTCCTACTAGAAAAGGAGCTCTGTTGGATCTGGTAATATCACATTGTGGAGCGCATTATAGATATAAGGTACACTGGAACTGGGCTTAGGGAATAGTGACCATGAAATAGTGGCGTTTGGACTTTGTTATCGAAAGGAAAGTGCGCTGGGTTAACAAGACATTTAATTTCAGGAAAGCAATTTTCCTAGGTTAAAAGCAGCTCTTCAGAATGTCAACTGGGATAATGTATAACAGTAACTAGTAACATAGATAATTAAGGTTGAATAAGACATTCGTCCATCAAGTCCAACTCTTCCCTTTTTTTTTTTTTTTTTTTTTTTTTAACCCTACCTACAGTTTGATCCAGAGGAAGGCAAAAAACCCCAGCAAAAAAAGGGGGGAAAAATTCCTTCCTGACTCCAAACGGCAATCGGAAAGTATCCCTGGATCAACCAATCTTATGCATTAATAAGTAATTCTCAATATTTTTTTAGTTTGTTTAGAAACTTATCCAGGCCTTTTTAAAGTTATTCAATGAACTGCCATTCCCACCTCTGCTGGAAGACAGTTCCACAGTTTCACACCGTTCTCACTGTAAGAACCTCTCCTAACTTGAAGATGAAACTTCTTTCTTCCAACCTTAAAGGAATGTCCACGAGTCCTCTATAGACCTATTATGAACAAGCGCCAGAGAGATCACTGTATGGGCCATTAATATATTTGTATAAGGTTATCATGTCCCCACGCACCGCCGCTTCTCCAATGTAAACAGCCCTAACTTGTCTAATCTGCCAGCATATTCAAGCCCCTCCATTCCCCTTATTAATTTAGTTGCCCTTCTCTGAACTGCCTCAATTTCCAGATGTCCCTTTTGTATATGGGATTCCAAAACTGCACCGCATATTCCAAATGTGGCCTTACCAGTGCCTTGTTAAAGAGGGAGAATAATATTTTTCTCTCTTGATTCCATTCCCCTCTTATACAAGACAATATCTTGCTAGCTCCTAGCTGTTGCTACCCTGGCATTGTTTGCTACAGCTAAGTCTGTTATCTACCAGAACCCCCAATCTTTTTCCATTTCAGATGCACCTAACACAGAGTTATTTATGGTGTAGGTTGGCACAGGTTATTAAATCCCAAATGCATCACCTTACATTTATCTACATTGAATCTCATCTGCCATTCTGCTGCCCATTTGATAATCTATCTAGGTCTGCTTGCAGCACTTGCACATCATTGGAAGTTTCCAAGGCTCTGCATAATTTAGTGTCATCAGCAAACACAAGAGACCTTGCTCTCAATGCCCCCTTCTAGTCATTTATAAACGGATTAAACAGAAGTGGCCCAGTACAGAACCCTGAGGAACTCCGCTTAGAACTTTAGCCCACATAGATGTAGCTCCATTAACCACCACTCTCGTTTGCGGTCCATAACCGTTCTCTATCCATGAACAAATATTTTCTTCAAGGCCAACGTCCTCAGTTTATACATTAGTCGCCTATGTGGCACAGTATCAAAGGCTTTTTGCAATCCAAATAGCCACATCCACAAGCTGTGCCTGAATTAACTTTCTTACTCACTTCTTCATAAAAACCAATTAATATTTGTCTGGCATGATCTATTTCTCATAAATCCATGCTGACTACTACTAATAAGTGATCTCTGGAGACAAAGTCAAGGATATGATCCCTTAACAAAGTTTCATCACACCTTCCCTACCACTGATGTTAGCTTACAGTCTATAGTTACCAGGCTGTGAACGACTACTTTTTTGAATATGGGTATTACATTGGCTTTTTTCCAATCCAGCGGCACATCCCCAGACAAAAGCGAATCTGAAAAGATGAGACACAGTGGTCTTGCTAGAACTGAACTAAGCTCTTTTAAAATCCTAGGAGCAATCCATCTGGTCCTGGGCGCTTTATTGATATTAAAGGGCAATTGTAGTGAGAAAATTGTTTTTTTTTTTTTTATTTCTTCTAATGTAATCCTATAAGTCATTCCCATCCCACCAGGTACCTTTAGTTTCTTTAACATTCTACATAGTCCCCGAGATATAAGCCTTTGAATATGCTGTGATTTGTAGGAGCTGCTACACCTCATCTGTCACTCAAAGGCACACACCCACACAATCCAAGCTCCCATGCAGTACTGTCACACACTCTCTCACCCACACTATATGTACCATGTGCAAACTATAGTCAAATGCTGTAGTGCTAAACACATCAATACATTACCCAGCAATATGAGCATAACACTCTATAAAACAGTCCCTCCCCCCCAAAAAAATCTTATATACTACAAAACCAGGGACTCAAAGGAACACTAATACAGTCTATATATACAGTAATACACGACTATATACCAAACAAGACACACAGTGCAATCAATATGAAATATATAGACAAAGCAACTGAAATGTAACAGGACAACAAGCAGTGTCACTGTGGTTTGTGAAGGTCTCACTCAAGCTGCTGTTACAACTGACTCTCTCTTCAGTGATTATGATCTCAGCTAGCAGGGGGAGAGATATGAACTTTAGGTAAAAGTAATAACAATTAGCAAAGTTAGAGAACAGGCAGAGTTCATTAACTTACTTGTAAGAATCTCAGCACCACTGTCCTCCTCTCTCCCCCCTCTGCCCCTCCCTTCAGCATATTGCTACTTTATCCCACACTTTGATTGCTTGCAGTCTAGCTCTGGAAGGGAGGGTCAACAGATGTCAGCACTTCATTTAAAGAAGTCCTTTCAACTGACAATGCTCGGAACTCTATCTATACAGCCCCGTCACTGCTTGAGGGGGAGTAGACAGAGAGGGGAGGGCGACTACACAGCTTGGTACAACTTCTGCCATGTGGAAGAAACGAAGCCACACAGAAACATGAAATAAGGCAGCTTAACTAAGTGATCTATACATTGTATACAGACAGTTTTTTTTTTCACTATAGTTGCCCTTTAACTTTGTCTATTGATTCCGTACATATCCTCTGTTATCCAATGTGAAACTCTTCATTTCCCTCCCTGGCACATTGTTACAAATCCCTACTGTAACGGATTCTCAACAGTAAAAACGCGATGTAAAAAATGGTTTAGCAGATTAGCCTTTTCGGCATCCTCTACAACCACCTCAGCTCCATTATTTATGGTCCCACATTCTCAGTCCTCATTTTTTTACCCATTTATATACTTAAAAACATCTTGGGGTTGGACTTGCTTTGTTCGGCAATCCGTATTTCATTTTCTATTTAGCCTAGTTTAATTGCTTTCTTGCACTCTTATATTACAACTTTTGAAGTCCTGGTAAGCCTGTTCGTGCCTCTGCTTTCAAAATTTTAAAAGCCCTTTTCTTTTTTCCATTTCCCTTTTACCTGAGCTTAAGCCATGCAGGAGTGGACCTAATTTTTTTACACTTGTTACCTAAAGGTACCATTTGGAAATGTTATAGTTATATCCCTTAAAAGTGGTCCACATCTGCTCAGTAATCTTTACCTAGCAACAGTTCCCCCCATCTATAGCAGAGCGATTCCTTAAAGCCTAAAATTTACTTTTCCTAAAGTAACAGTTTATGTTAAGCCAGTGCACTAGTTTGTTTCTCTGCAACCTATTTAAATGACACTATATCACGGTCACTATTCCCTAAGCTTCCTTCCTTCATCTCCAAATGAGACTCTGGGTATTAGATATCACCAGATCCAACAAGCATTTTCGTTTCTAGTAGGACTTCTACCCATCTGTGAAAGAAAATGCTCATATAGAAATTTAAGAACTTTATACCTTTTGAGGTGCTGGCAGTTCCATTACTCCAATCTATTTCAGGGTAGTTAAAATCCCCCATAACCAGAACTGCCCCATCCAGCAGCCTTCGCCAACTGCATATGGAGATTCATTTTCCACCTCTTCCCCGGCATTTGCGGCTTATAAACAACACTCCAACAATTGAATTTACCTACCTTCTTGCTTCCTGTACACAGTTCTCCACCCATACTGTTTCTGCCGCGATCGTTTTGCTCTCTCCCCATCTTATTCCATCTTTTAAATTTGGCTTCAATTCTGTTTAACATACATACATACTCTCCTCCTCCTTTCTTATTAACTCGGTCATGTCTAAATAAGGAGTACCCTTCAATATTTACTGTCGCAGTCGTGTGAATCATTAAGCCATGATTCTGCTATAACCGAATTTACATCATAACCTTTCCTTTAACGACTATTATTATCAAGTTCGCCGGTTTTTTCCAGCCAGACTCCTTGCATTTGTAACACATACATTTTAGATTATCAATTGATTTACTTCCATCATGGTCGTACATGCCTCCTTATCCTCTGCTCCCCCTCCTCCTTCTCCTCTCCTCCCTTTGTGTTACTACCCCCCAGATCCCTAACTTCTCTATCTACCCTGTGGTAGTTAAACGTTCCCCCCCCCCCATACCTAGTTTAAAATCTCCTCCACAACCCCCTAGCCATCTTCTCCCCCAAAACAGTTGCCACCATCACCATTGAGGTGCAATCCGTCACTACTAAAGAGCCTGTAGCCACAGAAAATCAGCCAGTTCTCTAAAACCCCAAACCAGGTAAAGTCAGGTAAAGGTACTGACCAGTAGTGGACGTGTGTTCAAGGGGATTTTTAAGCCAGTTCACATCTAAATTTATACCTTGGGAAATAAATGTAAAAAAATAAATCCGCGCCCAGTGGCTAGATTCTGATGTAAAGAGGCAATGGTAAGGAAAAAAAAAGGCATTTAAAACCTTTAAGGCCGAGGGAACGGAAGAGGCCTTTAGGGAGTATAAAAACTGTAACAAGGAGTGTAAGAAAGCAATCAACTAGCTAAAATTAATAATGAAGTTTAGGATAGCTGAACAAAGCATCACCAAGCCTAAACATTTTTTTAAGTATATTAATAGTAAGAAGATGAGGACTGAGAATGTGGCCACATTAATTAATGGGATAAGTTAGTTACAGAGGATGGCGATAAGCAATTCTTGAACAATTTCTTTTCCTCTGTATACACTATAGAGATCCATACAGATACATAAATAGAGTATAGTGGCAATAAAGGTATACAAGATTCAGTGCACTTTGGTTAACCGAGGATATGGTACGAGAAACTAAATAAGGTTAATAATTAGTAATCTCCCTGGACCAGATAAAACTACATCCTCGGGTACTTATGAGCTAAGTTCAGTTTTATCTAGGCCCATTGTAACCGAGGATATTACAGAAAGAACTAATAAGGTTAATATTAAATCTCCTTGAACCGGATAATAATAATCCTCTGGTAATTAGGGAGCTAAGTTCAGTTTTATCTAGGCCATTGTTTCTTATTTTTTTGCTGATTCCCCCTCATGTCCGTGTGATGTGTCCTCTGGATTGGAAAAGGCTGATGTTATTCCAATATTCAAAAGGTGTAGTTCACAGCCGTGTAATTACAGGCCTGTAAGTTTAACTTCAGTGTGGGAATATCCTGGAAAAGTTTAATAAAGGAACACTGTTCTAGAGTATGTTTAAGGAACTGACAATTATAAGTAGTAACCAGCATGGATTTAGGAGGAATAATATCTTGTCAACTAACTTGCTTGGCTTTTATGAGGAAGTAAGTAGAAATTTAGACTCTGGTAAGCATAGTAATGTAGTTTACTTGGTTTGCAAAGGCTTTTGATACAGTCCCCCATGGCGACTAATGAATAAAGCTAAGTCTGTTGGTCTGGGGAGTCACATTTGATCATGGTAGAAAATTGGTAAAACGAATAGGATGCAGAGAGTAGTTGTTAATGTCTCTGGGCTTCATCATTATGGACTAAGTGCTAAGTGGGTGCCACAGGGTTCTGTGTGGGGCCACGCTTCTATTTAATAATCTATTTATTAATGATTTGAATAGTGGGTATTGTCAGCAAGGTTTCTGGGTTTGCTGACGACACAAACTTTGTCGACCATTAAAAACTTCGAGGATTGCACATCGTTCAAGGGGATGTAGATAGATTAATCACACTTGGTGGGTAAATATAACAGATACAACGGGGAACGGTGTATAACAGATACGATGGGGACACGGTATGTAACAGATATGATGGGGACACGGTAATGTCAGATACATGGGGAAACGGTATGTAACAGATACGACGGGGGACACGGTATGTAACAGATACGACGGGACACGGTATGATAACAGTACGACGGGGACGCTGTATGGACAGATACGACGGGGACACGGTATATAACAGATACGACGGGACGCGGTATATAACAGATATACGACGGGGACGGCGTATGGAAACAGATAACGGACGTATATACAGATACACGGGGACGCGGTATATAACAGATACGACGGGGACAGGTATGGACAGATACGACGGGGACACGGTATATATAACAGATACGACGGGACGCGGTATATAACAGACACGGGGCACGGTGTATAACAGATCGATGGGACACGGTATGTAACAGATACGAGGGACACGGTATATACAGATACGACGGGGACACGGTATATAACAGATACGACGGGGACACGGTATATAACAGATACACGGGGACCGGTATATAACAGATACGACGGGGACAAAACGGTATGTAACAGATACGACGGGGACACGGTATATACAGATACGACGGGGAACACGGTATTAACAGATACGACGGGGACACGTATACACATATTGATGGACACTTATATACACGTATATAAACAGATATGATGGGGACACGGTATATCACAGTATATAACAGATATGATGGGGACACGGTATATACACAGTATAACAGATATGAGGGACACGGTAAATCATACCAGTATATAACGATATATGGACACGGTATATCACACAGTATATAACAGATATGATGGGGACACGTGTATATACACAGTATATAACAGATATGATGGGGACACGGATATACACAGTATATAACAGATATGATGGGGACACGGTATATACCATTAAACAGATATGATGGGGACACGGTATATACACAGTATATAACAGATATGACGGGGACACGGTAATACACAGTATATAACAGATATGACGGGGACACGGTATATACACAGTATATAACAGATATGACGGGGACACGGTATATACACAGTATATAACAGATATAGACGGGACACGGTATATACACAGTATATAACAGATATGACGGGGACACGGTATATACAACGTATATAACAGATATGACGGGACACGGTATATACACAGTATATAACAGATATGACGGGACACGGTATATACACAGTAATAACAGATATGACGGGGACACGGTATATACACAGTATATACATATATGACGGGGACACGGTATATACACAGTATATAACAGATATACGGGACACGGTTATACACAGTATATAACATATGACGGGGACACGTATATACAAACAGTATAAACAGATATGAGGGGACACAGTATATACACAGTATATAACAGATATGACGGGGACACAGTATATACACAGTATATAACAGATATGACGGGGACACAGTATATACACAGTATATAACAGATATGACGGGGACACAGTATATACACAGTATATAACAGTATGATGGGGGACACGGTATATACACAGTATATAACAGATATGATGGGGACACGGTAATATACACGTATATACAGATATATGGGACACGGTATATACACAGTATATAACAGATATGATGGGGACACAGTATATACACAGTATATAACAGATATGATGGGGACACGGTATATACACAGTATATAACAGATATAATGGGGACCCAGTATATACACAGTATATAACAACAGATATGATGGGGACACGGTATATACACAGTAATAACAATATGAGGGACACAGTATATACACATATATAACAGATATGAGGACACAGTATATACACAGTATTTAACAGATATGATGGGGACACAGTATACAATACACAGTATATAACGATGATGGGACACAGTATATACACAGTATAATAACAGATATGATGGGGACACAACATACAAAACCAAACATTTTTTCTGCAGATTATTTTTTAAATATTTCTCTGACTAAAGATATGTTGGATATTGTTAAAAGGAATTTCATATGGCTAGTCTAGCTTCAGCTGGTTTGTTAGGTGAGGTTAACTAGTTAGCTTAGTTAGGGCCCCTCAGGGTCTATATTGACGTGGTGGCAAGTGTGTTTTATGTATAAACCCAATAAATAAAGTTTCCGAATAAAAATTATAAAAATGTTGCCACACCCATCACAGAACCACGCCACTTTCCCCGCACGCCGTTGCGCATCGCCTAGGAGCAGCATTCAAACATTTTTTCAGGTGCCAGAGACCCTAGGGACACCCCTGTGAAATATTGTGTTTGCCTCAAAAAAACGTTTAGCCAACAGTGTTTCTCTTCTGTATGGATCTGTCTCTTTAGTTCTCTTTTGTACTTCATTGTCGGGTTTGTAATTTCTGATCGGTTCTTATGTTCACTCACCTGATTTGAACTGCTACTTGTCTGTCCAATGTAACATAGACCACAG
This sequence comes from Hymenochirus boettgeri, assembly GCA_019447015.1. Lineage (NCBI taxonomy): Eukaryota > Metazoa > Chordata > Amphibia > Anura > Pipidae > Hymenochirus > Hymenochirus boettgeri. The sequence continues at coordinate 45,685 of JAACNH010000855.1, read as the reverse complement.
GGACATTTTAATAGGTAGATTAATGTCAGAGGTACATGAAGCAAAGCTTTTAATCTTGATTGGATTGGCAGGTGTCTCCTTTAATGACACTGTGACAGTGGGGGCAGTCAGACAGGAAATGTACCCCTCCTATCCGTGACATATGTCTGTCTTTTATTAGTGTCTGTATGTACCAGCCTGTCGCCAATGGATTTGCCTATTTGTGGTCCAAACTGACTGACGAATACAGTCCTGTTGTCCTTTGTTCTGTCTGCTCATTTTTTTAGGAGCTCCGACCTCATATTTTTGAGAGCAAACACAATATTACACAAGGTGGCAAATTCTTGAAAAGGTACAGAAAAAAAGGGGGAAGCATAACCAAAACTTTGTTAAAGAGGGAATGCCACTGGATCTGGAAATCAGATACGTTATCCCCCAGAGGTCTTAACGAACAATGGAATATGAATTGCTTCCATAAGATTTGTATTATTGGTTACTAGATATTCCTCCTTTTTACTTTCCTCTCCAGATAACCGGCTGGGAAATGACACTGAACTGAATATTGGTATGGCTGGAACCCAGCTGGTTTGTCTATAACTATTAGAATTTCTGGATCTTCTACACTTCCTTTGGATCCTTACTGGACATTGGACCTTCCCAGAAATGGATTATATTGGACCTATATGTGCCCCAGGGGGGGGGTCACTTGAATCTCTTTGGACTCCCCGCACTTCACAGGCGGAGCCTGGAATGTGGGGTGTGGTTTGTGTTTTCATAAATTGTGTATTGTGTTACAAGTATCTGATGAAGGGTGGCTAGGCCCCCCGAAACGTATTACACTTTCAATAAATGGGTTAAGGACCCTTTCACACCATTGGATGTGTGCGGTCACTATTCTTTCAATTTACCCCAGGCTTTGTACGGCTATCTGATACTACTCTTCGCTAAACGCAATGCCAGGAAAAAGGAAAAAAATATTCATATTGGGAATAACAGACTTAGCTCAAGGCTACCAACATGTGTGACCGGATATGGAGGGTTATAGGCCTCCTAGTGTCCTTTTGAGGATTGGCCCTAACTAACCCTTAAGTACTTGAGACACAATTGGGGTTTTGGTTATATCTCCCCCATGGAAATGTTAAAATGGAACGATAAACCTGCTATGCTTGTCCTTTCTAATCTGGAGCCTTTCCTGATTCCTGCAGAAACAGAATAAATCCAACAAGACTTCAAGCAAATTGGGGGATTTGTGTTTCTGGAGAATAACTTTCCATTTCTTCCAACTATTACTGTAAGACGCCCATGTTTTTGGAGCCAATGAACTCGAGCTCCATCACTCTGGGCGAATGGCTTCCCACAGCTCCTCTCCTACCCGGTGCGGGAATTCCTCATGAAACGCAAAACTGAGAGCGGATAGTGAGTCGGCTATTGACTTCTCAATACCCGGTATATGTTCGGCCTTCAGCCAGATATTATATCTTAATGACAGGAATACAATCAAACCCAAGACTTTCAGGACACAGATTGACTTGGAGGACATGGAGTTTATCACGTGGACCACCCCTAGGTTATCACAGAGGTACCATATCCGTTTTTAGCTACCTATGACCCATAGGGATAGGTGCAATAGCGGAATGATTTCCAGGAAAAACCAAATTTCTTATGGACGATGATGACGTCCATTCTCAGGCCAGATCGTGGAAAACCATGACCCCTGAAGAAAACCGCCGCATCCTATACTGCCCGACGCGTCAGTAACAGTGGTAATTAGGTATTGTCTACGAAGTCATCCTGCCACCTGGATGCCATTAAATACATCGAGGAATCTGTCCCAGACTATAAGGTCCTCCCTGACCTCCTGATTAATGCGGATTGCCAGCTCGGGTTTTTAACGCCTATCGTTAAGTTACTGAGTTTGCGTGTGAAGACTCTGCCCATGGGGATTACCCTGGTCCCGAAGGTAAGTAACCCGATCATGCTGGATTTTCCTCAAGTAAGTTTTTTGCTGGACAACGCTACCTTTATACTATTCTTCATCTTCGCCACTTCGTCAGCTGGCAAACTGAACTCCATTTCAGAGAATCAATGTGGATGCCTAGGAACTGAATGTTGGTGGTTCTCAGTGGCGATGGGAACCCCGAATTTGCCAGCTACCAAGTGGAAAGCCTTAAATAGCTTGGAGCAGATGTCAGTCCCGGGGGACCAATGAATAAGAAGCCGTCCAAGTAATGTAAAAAGTAAATTAGAACCTGCCGCCTCCTGCACCACCCATTCAAGAAGAAGAAAACAAGAAATGGAGCAGCCCATTGGTAACAGCGATCACAATAAAATAACCTTCCAACTGAAAACCTAACAGGTGTTGGCTTTTGGGATGAATGGGGAGCAGACGGAATGCGGATTTTATATCCACTTTAGCCATTAAAGAACCGCGGCCGCGCTGAGCTTTAAAAGCTCTAACGCCTTGTCGAATGTGGCGTAATTTACTTTGCAAAACCTCCAGTCGATGGAGTCATTAACTGAGGTTCCGGCTGGGGGGAAAAAAAACAAGTGACGGATTAGGTGAATTCGTTTGGTTCCTTTTTTGGAACCAAACTTAATGGGACAAAAAATTGTCAAAGGGGGGGGGGGGGAGAAACAAAGGGAGCTGCCACCCCTGCCGGAATTGACTTCTTTCCGGATTTTTCTCCGAACTGTATCCATGTTTTCACCCACTATTTTTAAATAATTACAACGCAATTCTTGTTCACATTACCATCGAAAGGATCCAAAACCCACACTAAAGCCGTTCAAGGATCTTGGCATTCAGATGCCTTGGATACCCCTTTAAAAATGGCTGCAATTCCAGCAGCTTCACTGGGTGAGCTCCAGACTTCCCTGGTTGCTTTGTTGACGGGGATCATTTTTTAAGGCTTCTGAATGCTGGATTCTGACCTCTGCAATTTGCACATTGTGACGAAAATGGCAGTTTTGTTGCCACTTGCGATTTCATGTAAGCCCAACAGCTGTTGGGTTTAACGCCAGCGACTGGCAACTTGTTGTAGCATTGGGCTGAAAGGTTTGAGCCTTAGAGAAATCATTGAAAGCCACAAATCCATCTTTGACTCCATAACGTAAATCTTTATGAATCGATTTCTTTGAATAAAATAAACCACCTAAACCGCCAAAAGACTTAAAGGCTTCCAAGACAATGTCCAGGTGTTTAAACAAACCCTTCAGGGAACCTGCTTGTTAAGATGTTAGAAAAGATACAGTAAGCCTGTAACCAATATTAAATGACCTGGCTACAGGGCGCCTTCTGTCTTCTTCCTTCCCTGCCTCTTTCTTACAATGATCTTTCGCCATAGGAAGCAAGGACAAAATCAATGTATCCCCCTGCTAATTCTTTATTTTACTGCACTGATAAGTGCATGCTTCACTGTTAACACGTCCCCTAACATCCCTCATGGACCCCAGGATTTTCCCGTGCGGATACTGAGGGGAGCACAGACTTGACATATTCTCTATGCACTCTTGAGACCCGGTATTAAATCAATAGTTACCTGCGGCTGGATTGTTCCCGAGCTGCACTGCTGCCAGCTATGTTAAGGGGCTGCTTTGGTTGAGCTAAAATCCATGGGTAATCCTCAGAGAGCTCAGGAGACGAACATGGCCATTGGTGTGCTAATTCCCTGATGTTCTGTAGCTCAGCAGACACTTTGCAGGAACGTCTCTCGGTTTCCTGGACTTGTAATCTTCCTTTTTCTTGTGACTGGTGCTGGCATTGTGATGTCACCCTGATGTAAGATCCTGTTCCACAGCTGACTCCATGATCTTTTGAAGCCCCTCCTTCCGACCTTTTGCAGCCACTGCCTTACAATTTCCGGAGACCTCCCGCATTTCCCAGGCAGACCCGAGCGTGAGCTTTCCTCCCGGTACTCCACCTCAGGCTGGCAGCGGTTACCTGAGCCCGGCACCTTTCATAGCCCTCCGGATCTCCCGCCTAATCCCTGGGCCAATCTGGAGCGCCCCAGGTAAGCCCCAGCTGAGGGTTACCCTTAGTACCTTGGAGAGAATAGGGCCATTTCCATGCGGCCAAAACGGCTAATTGCCATTTACTACATTAACTTCTATATATAATATAAATGTAAACAATAAGGGAGCTGATAATCTTTCCCTTCTCACTCCTTTAGTTATAAACCTGCTAAGGTGCTTGAACTCTCCAAACTGCTAACCACAACAGTACAGGGGTATCCAGTGTGATAAAAGTAGAGAACCCACTCTTAGTGGATATAAACTGCTTTAATGGGGCAGGCTGTGACGACGTTTCGTGGATTTCCCTCTTCCTCAGGTTGAACCCCGAAACGTCGTGCACAGCCTCCCATTAAAGCAGTTTATATCCACTAAGGTCCTCCACCTTTTCATACACTGAATTTTCCATCTTCCATGAACGCCCATGATGCCAACCACGGATTGTTCCATTTTTCTGCATTATGGTCGGATGGATTCAGACCGACACATTAGCGATATTAGGTAAATCTGATCATGGACTACAGACGTTACATAATATCGATAATGTGTATGGTGTACCTTTAGATTAACACTGTGTAGAAGTTTATAATGTACGATCTGGATAAGGAAATCCTCAGGAACAATACATAATAACATATCACAGTGTAATAATAATATCCGTCTATATAGAATTATAACCCTCCACGACATTAAGCCCGTTACAATAAAGGCTGCTGGAAGCCCAGAGTCGTCCCCCTTCTATTGCAGTGTCCCCCCCCTCTCTGACAGAGTCCCCCCTCGTTGCAGAGTCGCCCATCTTCCAGAATACACCCTCTCGTGTCAATCTCCCCCTCTGCAGCAAAATCCACCCTCAGTAGTACAGTCCCTCCCCTCTGTGGCAGTGTCCCCCCTGAGGGAGCATCCCCACTCTGTCTGTGGCAGTGTCCCCCCTGAGGCAGAGCATGCCACTCCTCTGTGGCAGACCATCTCCCTGTGGGCTTTGTCCACCACACTCTGTGGCAAAGGAATCTACCTTATCTACTTATCTGCTATTGGTCTCACTGCCTTGAGTGTGTTTCTTAGGGGCATATTTATAAAGAAACATGTTAGCGCAAAAAAATTCCGCCGCACATCGCAGCCGCGAAACGAATAGCGCTATCGCTATTTATAAACGGCGAGCGCTATTCCCCCGCGATACCTATAGCGGCCGCGATGTTGCTGCGGTAATTTTAGTGCGTCCCCGTCGTATCTGTTATATACCGCGTCCCCGTCGTATCTGTTCCATACCGCGTCCCCGTCGTATCTGTTATATACCGCGCCCCCGTCGTATCTGTTATATACCGTGTCCCCGTCGTATCTGTTATATACCGTGTCCCCGTCGTATCTGTTCCATACCGCGTCCCTGTCGTATCTGTTATATACCGTGTCCCCGTCGTATCTGTTATATACCGTGTCCCCATCATATCTGTTATTTAGGTAAAGTCAACAAGTCATTTAGTTCTTTTTTTGGGTCAAAACCATTCAATACCTTGAAACACGGAATTATCT